>BGZK01001467.1:0-147405 GCA_005406025.1 Eumeta japonica
GCGCCGCATCACGCATAAATGACGCCGAATACGAAGCCGTGATGGGTCAACGTTTTATAAGTATCGCGATACCCACGGGCGCAGAGTCGCTAAGTCGCTTGTGCCTCGGCCACACCCAGACCGCGGACGCATTGAACGGGACGACATGAGCGCCATCTTCGTTGATCACAAAACTCGACAAGTGCAACTGCATAACGATTTTGATAACCGAACGTGTTAATTTCGTCTTCCCTTTTGCTTTTAACCCCGAGCCGATTCTCAATCCCAATTCTAGTTCGAATCCGGATTCCGCTCCAAATCAGATTCCGATATCATTCCTCATTCAAATCAAGTTCATATTGTTGATGTCCATGCACATCGATTTCGAATCCAGTTCAGCTTTTTTAAAGTATGTCTGATTTCAATTGGACTAACATTTTATTTGAGTAGTTTCTATAGGCAAACAAAATTTTGTCATTGGTTACATTCATTGATAGTATTATTTTATCATTGGTTACAGTTATGGTTACCCATGACCAGATCCGCATGGACTTTGATGCGTGAGGTCGTTAACGAGACGAGACAATATAGTTAGTTCTGAGATTAGCTTGTTTAGACGTGATTGCTAAATGGTTTGAAAATTGTAAAATTCGCTTACAAAAGCTAGGTAAAAATATTCCATGTATTTCTCCGTGGCATAAGTATATATATGCCAAACAATACTTTGATTGGACGATTGGTCTATATCCACATGAGCGAAGCAGCGTTCAGAAGTTAGTCCGAAATAATATAAATTAGTTCATACGTCGATCCAGACCCTACTTGTCAAAATCTATCAAAACCTGTTTAGTCGTTTGTTTAATCATTTAGTTATAAAATCATAACAAACACACAAACTTTTATCCTTAAAATATGAATATCATTATATTTGACTCTTGGTTTTAGTAATTGCAATGAGTGAAGATGTACCTGCTAAGACAAAATTCACTCCCTGGTTATATTATAGGTGTAATTTCTGATTACTTGCTTTTAACAACTGTGTTATGAGCCGGTATCGTTCATCGAAGACAAAAGTTGATGGGCGGAGCAGTGTCAGAGCACACGGCAGATGTGGTTGTTTACAGTGCGCGTGCGTCATCGACTATTGTACGTGTCCGCGCTGTGTTAGCTAAACAGAAAACATATTAAGAAACAGAAGCGGACAAGTGCGGGTCTAAGCATCGATGGTTCTGTGGAATAATCTATGCGTAAAATTAGTAAAATTATACGTTCGTTATAAGGAGTTAAGAAGACATGAAAAATTTTGCAATGGTGTGGCTTAGCAGTCAAGACGTTGTCATTGGAAACCACGACCAAGTTGGGAATTGAATAATGAATTTTTAACTCAATTTTAAAACCACTAGCTCTTTACCTCAAAGAGCAATTTCGCGTCGTTGCTTTCGACGTTGTCTCTCCATTAGTGATAATGGTCATTTAATAGTCCCGATCTGCATAAATTTGCCAGACGGACCATAATTGTTTTAATCAAGATTTTTAACTAATTGGCGTGAAATCCTATATAAACGAAATGAAAGAAAAAAATTTAATGGGGCGTAGAGAAACCTGCCACATGTTAACAATAAAAAAATTACAAATTCATATTTCTCAAGAAAATGTTTACAATTGATAGGAATCATTTCAGATGTTTTGGATTGCGAAATTGGGAGTACAATGAATTGTTCACACAATCTTCTAATGTTATTTGGTCTGTCTTGATTATATGTTTTTGAAATTTTAAAACAAACATTGTCTCTCCTTCTCTACATGGTATACAGATCATTGTTATTTACAAATTATTACTGAATAAGTAGTTAAAGTTAGATCCTATTTATTTTTTATTACCCTATTTTCAGCTTGCGCCTCCTTATTATCAAGTTTCGGACGCAACTTGTCTATGAATAGAGGTCAAGGTTTCAATTTATTTGCAGGTTCGTGGAGCGCGCCGTGCCCGATGCCCGACCCCGGCGAGTTCTGTCTCAACGGCGGCACCTGCCTCTTCTTCGAGCAGGTCCGCGAGCCGGCCTGCAAGTCAGTATCCACGTATCGCATTTAGAATCATTTCTGCACTAATAACTATCAAATAACATCACGCACCTGCCGGTGGCTGTAGAATTACTAAACGCCTTTATCTGTGAATGTCCAGCATATCGTTCCACATAGTAACTCTTTTTTAGAAATAATCTATGAAATTAAACTATATAACAAACTATTCATACTGCCAGTCCGGTAGAGTGGCAAGTATTTAGCAAGCACGTACGTAAAACCTAATGAACTAAATGCTGTCTAACAGTCCAAGTACCTGGGTAGCTATAGTTACATTATTGTCCTTTTTATTTATCTAATATTCTAAGGTGTACGTGGTTCGTAGTTACATATTATGAATACTGACCGGATTAATATACAATGAAAAGTTTTTCCCGAAAACATTTCTATCCAACTTGAACTATAGTTCAGTTTTGGGACATTTACCGTTTCTATTCAAGAGGAAAATACATTCTTAATATGCCGGAGTTTAAATTTTCGCTTTGTTTAAAGTGGGAATTCGAATGATATAACATTTAAGGTACTAAAAAAAATGTTTGTTTAAAAAAGCTACTCAGCCTAAAAAACAATTAGGGCTGCTTCACATCAGACATACAGGCAAACGTCGATTATGAGTATACCATACCGGTGATTAATTAAATCGGATTGTCGACATGCGCTGTAGCATACACAATGGCCAAAATTGTACTACTTTTCTCTAACCTACTTTTTAGGGTTCCAAGCCAAATTGGCAAAAACGGAACCCTCATAGTTTCGTCATGTCCGTTCATCCGTCCGTCCATATGTCACAGACATTTTATTCAAAAACTACAAAACATATTTTGGTGACATTAATAGTATAGGTATATATGCCACTTAGTTTGGTAGTTAAATAAAAAAAAAATCTAGAGGGAGGCACTCCATACATGTAATACAAGCTGAAAAAATTTTTTTTCAGCGTGAATCAATGTGTGGCGCATATTTCGACAGTTTTTTTTTAAATACTTAAAGGTTTCTAAGCAATTTTTCTGATTACTTTAATAATTTCGGAAATAATCGCTCCGAAAGTTGCAGAAATTGTGTCTTCCATCTATTTTCTTAAGCGCATGTTCAAAAAATATGAAATAAATAACGAAGTTAACAGTTAATACTAACAATTAAAATTATTTTAAACATGGTCAAACATACTGTTTTTTTAGTTATTGCTGAAAAACTGCGCTTCACAACAAAAGGACGTAAGTGCCATGAAGATACGCTCTTTTGCTGATGCACTTTAGTTTACACTAGCTTAATGGTAATAGTCGACATACCTACTTGTTTTTGTAGTTATAGGTGACTAATGACAAGTGCTTCTAACTATTCTGTGCAAGAAACATGAATAAGCGTAACAACGTACCTTTTTCATCTGTAGTGTATTTCTTTATAACAATGGCTTCGGAACTCTGTAATGAGCATGGTCCGACATGCACGAATACACGAATTTAATATTTGTCACGCTCAATATGCTTTATTATCCAAACACCTTGCCCCGTCAATTAGGTACACGGTATCATTGAAAGAAATTAAAACAGTTGTACTGTTCATAAAACTAGAAACTAGTCGCAACAAATTATGACAAAAAGAAGGGTACTACAAATTTGGTCGGTCGGTTGGTTATGAAAACCGACATTACTTACCTATGAGACACCCTCAGTAATTTCTTCACAAATCTCACATGGATTTCCTGATGTTCGTCAAATTAACACGCGACGACTGTTAATTGCAGATGTCCAGAGGGCTTCAACGGCCAGCGCTGCGAGAACAAGGACGTGTCGAACAGGAGCAGTATGTATCATTCCTACAGGTGCAAACTGGGCCTCTCCACGTTGTACTACTGTTAGCGCGGCCCACTCCATGCCTTACCATTATCTAGATATTATATTGTTTTAATTGAAGAGATGCCAGTTCCCTCTGTATGGATTCGTTTGACTGGGTATGGTTGATTTCAGTTTGTTAACTTTGAGTGCAACATTTTTCATTGGGTTTAAATTGACTTCATGAGAGTAGATTGCAACAATCCACTGTAAATACACGGTTCAAAGGATAATCTGTAAATGATTAACAAATTCGTACCTAAAACCAATCGAGTAGAACGAGAAAGATCTAACAATATTTTGTTAGATCTTTCTCGTTCTACTCGATTATAGGGAAGTTATTTTGATGGAAAATAAATAGCTATCAATAACTGAAATATTTCAACCTTTTTAAAAGATAGATATATTATAAAAGACAAATCTCTTCAAGTTACCTTTAGTAATTAATTGTGTTAACAAATAAATACACACAACATTAAAACAAAATCTAACATAAATAAAATTAGGGTCTTAAAAATGAAAATAAGTGTACCTAAATTAATTACAATAACATTAATATTAACAATATTTTATAAGTTAAATAAATGATAGATTTGAATTATTAGATAGCTGTTTCTATGTAAAAATAGTTGCTTACAATGACAATGTACATGTTTTATTATGATGTTTACTTTCAAATTTGTTTCAATTGTGAACGGATAGTAATGATTAGTCCTATATTCAGTTATTTTGTAATTTCTTATCTTTTCAATTATGAAGACCTGGTTATCACGATTTTTTTAATGTTTCCTGGATTTTTCAAGAGGTAGTCATTGTTAAAAGCGATGACTATTGCATTCTCAAAAATAGAGGATTCTCATCATATCCAGTCAAACGGATTGCATATTTGTCTCTTGCAGCAAACTCCAGAGTTGCTCTCCTCGAATCTTTAGAATTTGGGGCTATGAAGTTTGTTGTGAGAACCATGTTCTTATAAATTATCTTTGTACATGCCGGGGGCCAGCTGTTTGCGCGCACTCCTTCTAATCTGTTGTAATCAAAGCAATAGAAATAGTATTCCTATATTTTTTTTCAATCCCCTCAAATAATGATTTTTGTATATCTTGAAAGCATTTTCTATATTTGTACTTAGTTTAATTTTATAGAGCTTTAAATATTTTAGGTGTAAGTATTTTAATATATGTGTAAGTAAATAGCTGGCCCAGTGAGATTATTTGTTAAGTAAACGCGGGTTAAGAACGCGATTTTACTATTAAAATGAGATTCCGATTTCATGTTAAGTATGGACATTGTTTAAATAAATGTTAAATGTTAGGCGCGACCGTGAGCTCTATTATTTATTTATATAAATAATTTGAGACATCGTTTGTTATTTGATATGAGAGGTTTGCATCGAAATTAAAAGTCCAATTAGCTAAACTGTTTTAAAACCAAACCAAGCCGCTTGTCCTGGCTAAAATGGGGTTTTAATTTCGATGTACTTCATGGTGGTATTATTTATTTTTTAATATATAAATTTGTACATACATTAATGAATTTGTAATATCGTTTATAGATAATATTAACTTAGGTTTTGAGTTGACTTTTTAGCTTACACATTACTGACGAAGACTTCCAAATTTTGTACATATCCGCTAGGTTTAAGTAGTAATGTACCGACTTGTAAATGATGGACAGCATTTTCCTAAAAGTATAATAATGATCATGATTAATTTATTATTTCCGTACTCATTACCGATCCTAGTATACTCCACCTAGTCAACGAGCAGTTTTAATAAATGTTAATATAAATAGATAGATTAAAGAGAAATTGTGTAATTGCGTTGGGCACTCGGCGAGGGTGTTAACTTGTGGATGCGGTAATCTGCTTTATCCAGATTCATTATAATTAACCGGACGTGTTTAAGAAATGTAAAGGAGAAGTGATCTGTTTCTATTATTTTTATTTTTTAAGTCGTCAAGACATTATTTCCCTTTTGCTTGTTTAAACAATTGTTATTGTATTTTATTCTTTTGTAAAAATCTCATTTTTATAAATATTTAAGCGCTATTATTATTTACCTGGGCTTAAATTAGAAATATTAAGTATTTATTTTAATGCAGTCACGAAGATTAATGAGGGCATTATGTTTTGTAATCTCACAACAAATACTAAGGCAGGTCGTGGGCCGCCTCGGAATGGGCGTTTACTTGTATACCAAATTCGAAATAAAAGAATGAGTGTTGAAATTAACTGAAAACCGATATACTGTTTTTTATTTTGATTTTTTTTAGTTTCCCGAATTATATTCTCCTTGTTTTTCTTACCAATACATAAAATCACGCTTTAGATTTACAACTGATCACAATACAGCAATTTGAAAAATATAGATAAGACAATCTTCGATCCAGGCCAACAAATTGCTAAGGGTATGTATCAAAAATTTGTCCCAAAAAGCACTCTGTATGTTTGCTATGCACATAAATATGTGTATTACATGAAAAAATGTAACATAACTTAAAGGTAATAGCAATACAAGAGTAAAGTTCTAAAAGACATGCAAGCTTTATGATGAGATGTCGATAATCGCTTTTGGTGTGTAAGAATTTATATAACTTGTACTGAACTGTACTTATGTATTTAAATAAAATGAACTGAATATATCACAATGAAATGAACACCCAACAAAAATAATCCCTTTTTTTCTAATTAGGTTTGCATGGTGACTACTTCTTTCTCTACATGGTGCAATTAATATTACAGTTAATTGTTACATTTTTTCAATACAAATTACTAATGCTGGTATTCTACTAATTTATACATTTTAATGGATTTTGTGAGCATGTCTGTTAATTGGCAGTATTTTTTCAATTCACTTACAATGCATAAAAATGACAAATTATTTGATTAATAATCTAAACTTAATATTTGTTGTGAGATTTCTATGGATCTGTCAAAATGAACATTTTTTTTTGGATATAGCATGAGGGTAGTTTCATTTCAAATAAGCTTATTTACTAACAAATTTATTTTTTCATTTTTAATCACAAATAGTTCAAAGATAAATTTTTATTCAACACTTTTGACCATGTACTAAGACTCACTTTTTTTTTAAATACCTGTATATATTATGAATACGAAACATCCATACTAATACAATATTCAAAAGCTTAGAATAGTGAATCAAAACTACTTCCATATCCCATTTCTTTTTTTACAGAAATATTTGAACTTAGAGCCCATTCAAGTATTACGTAAGTAGGTTATTCGATTTCTTCTTATTCTTGCTGACAAAGAGAACAGGGGGATATTATAAATCTTTCATAAGATAAAAACATACAAAGCAATATAAATGTTTCCAAAACAATATTTATAAATTAAATTGATAATACTATATTATAGTTATGCCAAATTCCTATTTTTTTTTTCTTATTGAATATAAATAAGTGTTTGACAACAAATTATTACTCAATACTACAGTCCACATTATTAAGTAAAAGAGTGTTCTTGAATGTACTTATGTTCAATTTGTGAAACTTCCATTTTGATATTCATATATTCTTATTGTTACTTAGAGAAGGGGGTAGGGGGTCTGAGATCATTGAAAATTTGCTCACGTAATACTTGAACGTCCTCTATGCCTAACTTACATTCAAAACTAATTGACTTAAAATTATTGCAGGTATGTACGACAGCTTCGAATGGGAGGAGTGAAGTAAAAGTATGAACTGATTAATTCTTCCTGAAAAGACTCGAATACCAGTATCTCTACTCATCATATAGGAGAGTATTTAAAAAAATTACATCTGCTGAATTTACTCGAAATTATGCTTGATATAATAACTCCATAGTAGTTCATATTTAAAGCTGAAATATTTTTAGCCATTAAAAAAGAATAAAAAGTGGCTCCAAATAGCCATAGGAAAATAATTATGGGCAAAAGATCTCAGAAATATTGGTGCTAGCAAGCTATGGAATCGATATAGAATATTGGGCTACGATAAAAACAATTTCCTGCTCGTTCTAGTTGAATTTCTTTTTAACTTTTTTGTAAACATAATGGAGTATTATAATCTCATACCTATACTTTAAGTAATAAGAATTTGTTAAGTTTTATTAACGAATTGTACAGTATTGTTTGCAAAACTTTATTTATTGTAATTATTATTACGATTCTAAGAGCTTAATTTGTTAATAAACAGTATTATTATTCAATTTGTTTTATTCAATATCTTTCAGTGGCCTTTTTGTGGTCATTCTAATTATAATTCGGAATCATAAAAATAATCTCTGTTATTTGTATTAGAACTCTGCACTTCTATAGATGTTATTAGTTACCACTGAGAACAAAAAATGTAACTTTTATGGAAACTATGGGCATTGTACACAATCATATGCAAAATATTAGTTCAAAGAAAAGGTTTGTCATATTAAATTGTACAAATTCATTTTTCAACATATTTTATTTACATTTAATTATAATATATATATGCCATTTTGTTTAACAACTTGTTGCCATTTTATAGGCAGTAACATAATCCCATTGTTGTTGAAATTTTGGGACTTTTGATCAAAAAACTGACAAGTTAAGATAACATTACCTAATGAATTCTGAAAAGAGTGGAGCAGGTGAAAATCTGAGGGAGCAAGGTCAAGGCTATAGTGCGGATGTATTAACACGTCCCAGCCAAACTCTCTCAATATTTGCTAAGTAGCTAAAAATGTGTGCAGTCTGGTATCATCATGGTGAAAAATCACACCCTTTCTGTGGATCAATTCCGGCCGTTTTTTTTCTCTACTTCTTGCTTGAGCCTCATCAGGTGTTGGCAGTAGAGAACTAAATTGATGGTCTTGCCCGGCGATAAAAGTTCATAATGAATAATGTCCTGATCCCACCATATACAAAGAAGTAACTTATTGTGAGTTAAACCCGGTCTCACTATACTCTGTGGAGTTTGCTTGTCTTTTGACCATGATCTTATTCGCATGTTCTTGTCATAGATAACCCATTTTTCATCACTAATGATCAATCTTTCCCAAAGCTATTCAGTTTCATTACATGTCAATAAAGAATCACAAATAAATACAAGATTTATTAGATTTCTTTCAGTAAGCTCTTGTGGGACCAAAGTATCGTACTCTTTTTATATCCAGCTTTTTTCAAATATGTCAAAACTGTTTTGTAGTCAATTCCCAGCTCTTCAGCTACATTATAAAACTAATATGCCGATTTTACTCTACTTTTTCCAAAATGGCATCGACTTTTTCCATTACAGGTCGACCAGAGCGAGATTCATCTTTGACATCAAAATTACTGGACTGAAAACATTTGAACCAGTTTTGTGCCGACACTACATTAGGTCCATAAACTACGACTTGACACTACATTAGGTTCATAAACGTCAAATTTTTTTTTATGTGTTGTGTCGTAATTTCCCCTTTTTGTAATAAAACCTCAATACATCAAATTTCTATGTTAGGTTAACTCATTTTGGTGGACAGAAAAACATAGAAAAATAACGGGACACCATTTTTACTTTATCTTTTTTTAAAAAGTTATCTATTTAATAGTATCAAAACTAGCCAAATATAAACAGCACAATCAAAAAGAACTTTTTAATTATAAAATATGAAAAAACCTTTTCCCCGACCTAATATAAAGTTTGTTCTTTTTCTGAGTTTGACACAATCGTTTTCAAAAAGGAAATTACCAAACTGCATCATGAAGTGACCAAGAATGCAAAGGAATTTTACCTGAAAATAAAATTGTCTTTTGGAACATGATACCTACCTGAGTAAAGTACAATGTTCACCAGTTTACATAAAATGTTTATAACAAAAACTTGTATTTAGACTTGCAACCACACCTACTTAGGTATGGTTGGTTATTTCTTATTGTGTGATTGGATACCAATTGTATTATATAATCCAAATGAACAAATTGGAGATTCTGCAGTTTGAAAAATTAATTTTTAATTTTTTTATTATAGCACTAAACAACATCTACCCATGATTTTATTTCTGATTGAAGCTATTTAACCTAAACCTATGCAGTCATTAAATATAAGAAATATAAAAACTAAAGATTTGGAAATATAGTTAATAAAACTTAAAGAAATGATAAGATATTGAGTGAGTTCTTGTTGTTGATTGACATTGTTTAAATGTTTAATAAATAACATTAGACATATTTTTAATATGTTCAGATAAATAATTTTTTATGAAGCTGCTTTCATGGTCACCTTTATTTTAGTTTAATATATGATTTTATTTTTATCAATACAAAAACAGTTAAAGATAAATAGATGGAACTGAATCAAAACCAGAGCTGAATTTATATTTAATAAGGATTTGAATTAAATTTTATAATCTGAAAAAAAAGAACTATAAGAAAAAACACCAAAAATAAATAATTGCAGAGTTATAAATTCAATTCATCACATTAATGAAGGTAGGTTTTCATTTTTAATTTACATCATTATCATCATTAAGTAAAATACTTTTATTTCAATTATATATTACTGAGAGAAAGATTCTTTTATTGTAACATTACAATTGTTTTCAATTTCTTGCATTCAATGTAAATAAGTATAGCAGTATGCATTTAATTTTAATATATGAAAAAAATGGTTTGTCATGTTCAAAAATTCAGCACAATAGTCTACACTATTTTAATGTTGCAAAAATACAGAATTTACTCCTATGCTCATATCAAGCTTGTGATTATAATCAAAATGCATTCATCGGAGAAAATATATACATATAATGTGAACATTTTAACATTAGTAAAATAAAACAGGGGTAATTTTATGATGTGTATTTTAAAAGATTTTTACATTAGCTTTCTTTGGAAGAGTGGGGCTGGGGAGAATCTTATAATTTACATTTAGGAAAAATTAATTTACTTGTAAAATTAATTACGCTTATTATCTTTAAAAAAGAAAGTACATTTATCAAAGCGATAAAAATAATATTGGTTTTTTCAGGATTTTTAATCATAAATAACCAAAATTCTGAATTAAAAAGGTTGAAATTTTAGGAAAAAACATATCTATAAAAAATATTTTATTATTTCATTTAGCTCAGTTTTGTTTTATTAAAATTAAAATATGTGGGAAATGAGAACAATTTTATCACAAAATTAGTACTACATTATCAATCCATAATTGCAATTACATATAAGAGATTTTAAGGTAATATGGAAAAACAAATGTTTAGATTATAAAGAATATATTTTTTAACTAATACTGGGCAAATGCAATTGCCTTTGCTGATGAAGGCAAAAAACTTAAAAGAGTTTATAGATAATTGACCAAAGTATAACTAAAGTTCTAAACCCTAAGTTTTAATCTGAAAATTCTGTGTGAGCTATTGTATTTCAAATTTCAGGGTGGAAGCATAGTTGTGGCTATAATTTCCTACGTGTCAGTAAGTCGGTTCATTAACTAACATAAGGTTTGAATTTTAGTATAAACAAAGACAATAGAGAAACACAACTTGTGCAAAACAGTTGTCAAAATTTAGATAATACTGTGTGGTCGAGAGTCAGTCACTCCTACAAGTGAAGGGCTACGTGCGATCATATATTGCAAAATTTGAGCACTGTAATTAAAACCACTTTATCCTGTAAATTGAGCTTCTTTGGTCTTTAGTCCTTTTAAATAATACTTTAAAGGTCTCATCAAAACAGAACTTTTTTGAAGGGTTTAACTCATTCTCACAAAATTAAATGGAATATTGTATACTATTGATTTGCAAATATACATCATCAATAATATATATCACCGAGACTTATCGGTATTCAAACTAAAAATTCCTTCTCCACAGTTTTTAAGGAAACATCTTTGCCCTTGTCTGACACGAAAGTAATCTTATAAGGGTACCCATTTCGTTTTGAGATATGGAACCCTAAAAATAAATGCAGGTGTTAATGTGAAAATTTAATACAATCTTTTAAGTATATTGCGTTCCTTTATAATTCTGTAAGATGTTGGCATAAACCGGGCATTAGTGGGCACTATTCGGTAGAAAATGTTTTTCACATTATAAATAGAATAAAATGATAATAATGACAATAAAAATGGGTATGTTTATGGAATTGCAAGTTTACTTATAGATTTTTGTTTAATTTAACAATTGTGTTACTTAATTAGAAGTGCTGACTTAATATTTCCAATTCAACAAAACCATATATGTGATACTAAATCATTAATTCCCTATGAACTAAAAATAATAAATTAACAAATAGAAAATCTAATCCATTAATTTATAACTTACAATTGTCTCCATTTTATGGAGGCTTGTGGAAAATGATTTCAAACGTACATTTTGAGCATTAGTAATAGATATAGGTTCAGCTTCAGCCCATTTTTCAGGCACATCGCAGTCCTGTTTAGCATGAACCAGTACATCAAAAGAACATCGACACTCTAACAGTGGTAGGTAAGATATTGTAGCCGCAACCTGCAGCATCACATCCCTTATTTCTTGCTGTATCTTCTTTAAGTCTTTACTACCTACAGTTTCTTTCCTTTCTTGAGAAAGAGGGACATCACCCTCCTCATACTGAACATTAAAGTCCCAACATTCGAGAACTTCTTTATTGTTGACATTCATTATGATGAGTGACAATTTACTCACTTTCTTATTAACTATCCATTCTGAATAAAAAAAAAACAATTAATTAATATGTACAAAAACATTTCTAACATGAATCTTTGAAAACATTTTACTATTGGTAAACTGTATTAATACAATTAATGTTAAAACATTTAAGTATTTTTCCAGCAAAAATACTATATCTGAGGTATGTAGGTATACAGTCATAGGGTTTTAGATATAAAATTTTGATCTTCTATTAATAAGCAATGGAAACATTATAGTATTCAATGAAAATAAAATATTTAGAAACAATTTAGTTATTTAGGTAACATAGAAATGATAAATTAGTTTATACATGATAAACTAAGTGTTCGAAATACACTTAAGACATAGCATGTACAACGTCTAAAACGCCGCTATGAAGTTAATCACAAAAACGTCGCAATGGTTTAAAATTAATTAAGTAATTATTAAAATAGAAAAGCTCCAGTGAAACTTTACGTGAATAAATATAACTTTATTTTTTACCTTCACTTTGCGCCAGTAGGTCTGTTAGGAAATTTTTAATTTGAGCATCTTCAGAAATAAAAAGGGTTATGCCATAATGCGGTTCTGTTTTGAAAGTTTCCGGAGGATAAAGACCCCGCTGAAATAATACAGAGTTAATGGCGAATTCTGAAAATAACAAGCAACATAAAAATTTCACAAAACACAAAAAATAATTTAGACTATATAATACTTTAGTACGGACTACAAAATAGTTTATATACAGATACATAGTATAGGAATGGCTAAAAATATCAAATATTTTTTATTATTATTATTTATAATTTCTTACTTAAATATTCACAAATTATTTGTGCAGATCCACGGAGAGTAATGCAATTTTTGACTTGTTGTGTCATCTTTTAATGAATTTTAATGAACAGCCTAAGCAAATAAAATTAAATAGCGAAAATAGGTATGCAATCTTTCATAAGTATAAGGTACAATTAAGATAAACAATCACAAAATAAATCGAAGCATTTAGTTATAATACAACAATAAACTTTCAAAACAAGGCAACCGTTAAAATTATCTATGATTTCAATTCAAAAATGACAACTGTCAACTAATATTGACCGGTCAGCCTTGTCTTACGTAAAACCATAGCCAAGAGTAAAATTGTCATTGGCAGTGTTCCCGACAGTTGAATTAAATAAAAGTTTAATAATTTTAAAACCGTTTCGATCAATAGAGTTTCTCTTTATTTTATGTAGACAGGTCAGTAAAAAAGGGTTGGGTAGTAATAAGGACTATGAACCGAAGTGAATTTAAAACTATTATATAAAAGCGGTTTTTTTTTTATATTCAAATTATTTGTTGATTTATTTTGTAAACTAAAATTTCATAATTTTATATTAAAACCGTTTACATCAGTACGGCTTTAACATCTATCGGCACTCCGAACAAGAATTACATTTCTTTTTCATATGGTTTATTTATTACGTAAACAGGCTGCTCAAGCCCACTTATTAAATGTAAAAACAATTCACAAATAATGAAGATAATTATACACCAACCAACCTGTCTAATTAGTTTTTATAATACAAAAATGTAATGTAGTATTTTTAAATTTTTCCAAGAATTGTCTTCAACTTTTTTTTGTTGAATGTTGAACTTAGTTGAATGCGGTTGCATTGCCTTTATTTGATATATATGCCATACAAAAATATATTCCTCAAAAGGAAACGTCAATAGTTGTTAAAACGCAGCTTATTGAGATCTTCTTTAACCTCACGTGGGCTGAAAATATATAAAATAAGATTCATGGTTGCCAATGTTATGTACTCTGTGATAAATTAACGTAAAAACCTAATATTACATTTGATCTACAATTTAACAAGCCGTTTTTTAAAATTTGCGTTAGTTTTTTTTTTCGAATATTTAAAGTTCACTAATACCTATGCCTAAAAGGAACAAATCAGTGTCTTAATCACGCATGGTTACAGCTTAAGATTTGAGGGCGGAGGGTATGTATTTTAATTTCATTTTTCAATTTTGGTTATGTGGACGAAAATGACCACTTTTAACAAGAACGTAAAGTAACGTACAAGAAATAAAAACGATTTCATAAATATTATGGGTAGTTTATTTAAGTCATAATGCTACAGAATTTGATAATTAATCTAATTTAGAAGTAATAAAATTAATGAAATGACAAATGCTTGGAATAGACAGACATAAATCAGATAGTAAATAAATATACGTAACAAATCGACTTTAGTGTTACATAATAACATTAATTAAAAACAAAAATAGAAAAATTGGTTTTCCACGAAGCATAGAGAATATTTTGAAGTTCTATTTTCTAAGTTCTTTCTTTGAAAGTTGAATAACTTTGAAAAATTTGAAAGTTATCGTTTTCAGTTTGGTTTTCGAAAATCGAGTTTTCAATAGATCAATAGATCTTGACTTTTTAGGGTCCTATTTGACCATGTCTTGAGTGTGTGCGTGCGTACTTATATGCGTAGGTGAGTTTATGTTAAACTTTCATAACTTTTGAAAGGATTAACCAAACAAAAAGCGGTTTGTGGCATTCGGAAAGAATTTACTTTACTTAGACTTTCTAAGACTGATTTCGCCAGGTACATTTTGAAAATACTCAAAAATTTAATTTGAAAAAATATATTATTGAAATAACATTTAGACTATTCTATCATCAATAACGAAATAAAATTAGAGCTTTTCGTTATACAAATGTCATAAAAAATGGTTGATTTGTTAAAGAGATATTGTCGGAGAAATTTTTCAATAAGCGTTTTTTCAACATTTCTTAAATTATTCTGCCAATAAATTCTAAAATCTTATCAACTACTTCGCTTAAAAAGAAACGTTGAATGTTCTAAACTGCTTTGATATCGATTTATGCAATCGAAAGATATCGTTAATGAAAAATTTCCAATTAGTATTTTTTCCTTCCTACTACTTCCAAAATTCTTGTTGGATTAATATTTATTATTAATCAATTTTGTTTGGGTGAAAAACTTTTTCGAATGCTGCCAAGCGTATCGAATTGAAGAAAGTGTTTGATAGATATTATAGTCAAAATAAATGGACAATTTTATAAAATATCGTTTTTTGAATTAATGTAGATTTGAACTCGAAGACCTAAAACATATTAAATAGTAACTCTAGTATACTTAAATCGTCAAATCATTGATAGTATCAAACGCTTACTCAAGCTTAACGCTTTCAAAGAATTGTTTACGTAAAAGTATTTTATTCGAGTGATTAGATTGTTTATGTAATCCGTATTTCGATTTATCTATATAAATAAAAATCAAATGCTTTGAAGAAAAGTTCAAGAAGTAGCTACATTTTAATTTATGTGTTTGAATGCCATAAGAAATACTTGGATTTTTTTAGGCCGGCATGCAGCCTTTCGCGGGCCGTGGCCTGTTGTTTTGCTCAGCAGACGTCGAAGGAGGAGGATGACATCAAGCTCCTCCGAGGGGCTGGGGCTCAGGCACCGTTTAAGCGACCCGTGGCTACGGCCCATCGCTGCTGAGCCCGCGGCTCACGGCAACTGCTCCGGCCGCGCCTGCCTATTCCTGCATGCCTGTTCCTGCCGCTCGCTGTTGCCGAGCTCGTAGCGTATTATTTGTGGCGTATTCCTTTGCCGCTCTGACTGTCAACGACACACCCGTTACCGCCACCCGTTTCCATCGAGCTCAAGTCACAAGGCGCCTCACTTGGCCGAGCCGTCTGTCCCCGGCGCATCCGTTACCGCCACCGCTGTCGACGACTCTGAGACCTGTGGTGCCTTCGACGCCCACTTGATACACGAGTGTCATTCTACTTGCGGGCCTTTCTTCTCTACCCCCGGTTACTTGCGGTTATGTTGATGAAATACATGCCACTTCGACTAATGAGCTAATGTTAATTTGATTAATAAATTATTGTTAATTTCAAGCGCTTGTTTCTCATAGACACTGACTGTATGTCGGGAAACCCGGAAACGAGAACCCACAAACACGATGAACCCGTAACAATAGTTTGTATGAAAAAAAAAAAACCTTTTAAAATTTTTTGCCTGTTTCTTATTTATTTGTGCAGGGTATCTTCGGAACAATTGAATCAATTACGATGCGACTTTTATTGGAATGTAGAGAACCTTAAGGGGCATTTATTATCCCAGAAATATTTAGCATTCCTGTATGATAATTGAAATTACAAAAAAAAAAAACTGGCCAAGAATATATCGGACCATGCTCATTATAGGGTTCCGAAGCCATTATTATTACAAAGAAATGCACTACAGATGAAAAAGTACGTTGTTACACTTTTTCCTTGTTTCCTGCGTAAAATAATTATAAACACTTTAGTCGTCTATAACTACAAAACAACTGCTTATGTTTTACGTAGTAATAGTCAAAAAAGTTAATTTATTAACGAATCGAGAACAATTATCAAACTGAAAAATCATTGACATATATTATGACGTATTAGTATATGTGTTTACTGCTTTAAGAAATAATTAAAATAATTGGACGTATCTGATAAATATCACTGTGTTTCGAGTTTGAGCGCAAAGTGCTAAAATATTGAGTGTAATTTAGTTTGATCTATTCTCGGCCACTCTGCTACATATATTGAGAAACGAAATACGCCATATTCATTTGTCAAAAGTTAACAGTATTAACAATTTCCCTCAACCCGTGACAGGGTCCATTTTTTTTAATGTAGTGCTATCAACCGCAATACGTACAGTCCATCATTATTACAAAATCTATTTCTGGTCCATGTAAAACAATAGAGATTAAGGGTGCGTAAGTATTCCTAAATAAATGCTTTTTCTAAAAGAGCTAATAACATAAAATATAATAATTGTTTTACGGACTCTATGCTTACATGAAAGTAGTAAGCAGTTATCATGAATACGAAAATTATATTCTAAATAGTTTTAAGTCTTTTTACAATTTTCAGTATACAAAAGTTTAATTTATTAAATAAATAAAATTTCCATAAATTAATATTATATTCACACTTTTTAAATTGAAATAAGATAAAATATTTTCTAATACCTGTAATATTAACATATTCTATAATTTTGATGCATAGAAAAGTGGTAATATAAAATATAATTTAGAATTGAAATCAAATTACTTATATCTCTAGTTCTAATTTATAATAAATGTACAAAATATAAAAATATATAACAAACAAGAATATGACAATTAGAAGTTACATTGCTTAATTGACATCAGTATTGCCAAATATACGATTTCAATCTTATACATATAATTTTTTTACTTAGGGTAGAGAGGAGGAATACCGCTCACTGGGTAATGGTACTCACCTCTGTAACCCATTGTAACCCTGTCAAAATGGAACATAGCAACACATGTCGCGTGAAACGCGAAGGGAGGGGGCATTTAAAACAGACAGCGATGCAAACGGACAGTCAGCTCGCGTCATGCGACGTCTTAATTTGCGGCTGCGTTGATCTAATTTTTGGTCAAATATTTTTTGTCGATAAGTCCAAAAGTTTAATGTTTATTTAATTATTAATTTTATTTTTCTGACAATAAAACTATTCTATTTTGTGATAATGAAATCAACTTTCAACAATTATAAATATTTTTTTAATTACAAAACGACCGTTTGGGGTTATACCGATTATTTGAGCGCCATTACCCCTTAGTGACTTATTTTTTTATTACTGTAGATATGCCAAGAAATCGTCAAAAGACAACCGCTAAAGCGGCTTGGACCGAAGAAGACCTTCAATCTGCTATTGCTAAAATTGCAATTGCTAAAACTGCAATTCAAGGTCTGTCCAAAAGACAAACCGTAAAACAATATAACATATCATTTACTACTTTGAGAGATGCACTAAAAAATTAAAAGTTAAGCAACCTGATATTAGGTCGCACACCCGTTTTCACCCAACAACAAGAAACTAAAATTGTTGAATAAGTTAAGTTGCTGGGTTTACTATACTGTGGACTTAATGTCGCAGATGTGCGTAAACTTATTTGTAAATATCCTAAGCTCGGCAATATAAAAAAAAAATTGTGATCAAAGTAGCAAAAAATCTGGATGGGATTAGGTATACGTCTTTATGAGAATCAATCCTTGAGTTTCTATACGTTAAGCTGAAGCGACAAGCCATATTATAATAATTGAAGTTGGTTTGACGTCGAAGACTTTACTATATTAGTTAAATTTGAAAAGGCTAATCTTACGAACAAATGGAGATAATTGATGCTAATCTGTTATTTTAGAATTTACTTTTATTATGTAAGGTTGATCTCATTAATATTTCTTTAATTAAAATGTATCATAATTGTTATATTCCAAAAAACATATTTGAGTGTCATTTCTCCGTACCCTGAGCGGCATTACCCAAATTCAGGGGCAATACTGCTCAAAATTGATTTTTTTTAATGTTTTCCTGCTACTAGTAGGTCAAAGATATATGCTTTTATTGTTAAATTGTTGATTACTCGATAATTAATGACTTTGTTACTTTTCCTAATTTTGATTTATAATGAATAATTAAAAAAATACACCTTGTTTTCCTCAGGTCAACGCTGTACTCGAACATATAATTGGCTAGGGAGCTATCCTATTATACATACATGCGATTGAAAGATAGATATTGTACGTGATTCATGCGATTTTTTCACGTTTCATAATAACTAAGATATCAGGATCATAAAGAAACAACGCAAATACTTTGTACTCTAGTGAATATTGTAACCTCGAATGATAAGCGTCGAAGCAATGTGAAATATAAAGACCAATCTAGAAAATTTCCTACATCTACTAACAAAATGGATAAAATCAATTTTGGGCAGAAATTTTCATGTTAACATTTTAATTAATTCGGAAACTTTCATCTTCATTTACTTTGCCTTTTTCACTTTAATGGATTACCAACGGTGTTTTAGATCGATTATTTCATTAAAACGAAGATTCGAAAAACAGGATTAAGACTGATGGTACACTTTCAGCGAAACAACATATGAAACGCTATGTTTGGTTTTATTTGAATATCTTAATAGGTATCAATAAAATATAGGTTTTAGGCCTTTCCTTTATCAATCAATTCGACGTCGATCAAAAAATTGGTAACACTGCTTGACATTCTAAAATGAGAATTTGAGAGAGTTGTCATTTATAATCAAAACAAATCAATATTTCAATGAAGTTTCATAAACATATATGAAAAGAATATGGGAAGAACAGCTAGAAAAAGACAAAAACGAAAACACAGCAATTACCGACTCTGCAATCATGAGCCAGAATGGGTTTCTTTTAACATGTGGCTGGCCAAAGAAGGACTTGTTCGAAAAAAGTCATTGAAACTGGCTCATTTTGAAGATAGTGGACGAGGAATTCTCACCAAAGTTAAGATTCAGTCGGGCGAAGAAGTACTGAATATGCCCCTCAATCTTACAGTTAATGTAACTACAGTTCTCGCCGATACTACATTCCTCAGTTTATTTTTAAACAATGAATTAGATGTTAAAAAAAAGTTCTTTTGTACCTTATCTTTCCAAGCTATATTAGCATTATATTTAATTTATTTAAAATTTCAGTCTAGTACAAAATGGTCTATTTATATACAAAGTTTACCTAAAGAATATACAGTGCCATATTTTCTGCCTGATGATGTTTTATCATATTTAGATGAAAGTATTACTTTAATATTAACGAAGCAAAAAGGATGAAATTAATTCTTCATATGCATATCTGAATAAAATTTTGCTTAATACTAAAAGCAAATACAAAGAAGTACTTAGTTTGATATCAAATTTTTCATTACCAGTCTATGAATGGGCCTATTTTGCAATTAACACTCGGTGTGTTTATATGGATCTGTCAGAGGTCTGTGATTTTAGTAAATGTGATAATGTGATCCTCTCAATATTGTTAGATAAGCCAAATATAAGTCTATGCCCTTATTTGGACCTAATTAATCATAGTCCTAAAGCTGCTAATGAAAGTAAGTTACTAGTAAGTAAAAATTTTAAGTATATATCTACTAAAGAAATTAATATTGATATTTTTTCTGATGTTCGCTTTGCTCTTTACACCAAAATGTAACATTAAGGCTTATAGTCAATTATTCATCTGTTATGGAGATAGTCATAATTTAAAATTGGTCACGCAATATGGATTCTTTTTACCTTTTAACGACTTAGATAGTATATTTTTTCCCTTCGACCACATTATCAATTACTTTTCTTCGTGTGGTGTAAAATTATCACAAGACCAAATATCATTCATTAACAACCATGGTCTTTCTAAAGATCTTTACATAGATTCTAAAGGGCTAAGTTTCAACTTTTATGCATTGTTAATGGTTATAAAATGTTATTACAAGCAGAATGACATGAGTAAAATGATTTATTCCTCAACAAGTGTTGGATGTGACAAAAAAACATTAGTATCTGCCATTAAGCCCTTAGCTGAAGAGAAGAAGTGTCATTTAGATTTCATGATTGATAAACTGGAATCATACCTAAATAAAAATATTATATTAAAAAATTGTATAGGATTAATGAAAACATATAGTGAGATGTTAGAAAAATTTATCAAGTATTAAATGTTTGTGGGTAAAATTGTTTTTACTTTATATTCCATGAAAACATTTTGGGAAATATTCTTTATTGAAAGTCTCCAAATTATAAACATTCATTGATACCTTGGGTTTGTTCCTTAGACTGGTTTTTATATTTAGTCTGCATTGGCAATATGGTAAATCATCTGTGCAAAAGAGATAAGCTATTCATTTTGTTTAATTATCTTTATTATTATTTGTATGTTATAATGAAATATTTGTCTGTTTGTATGTCAAGTTATTTTGATTGGATTTTAATAAGGTTTTCACAGATAACCATCACTTCACAAACAAATAAAAATATATTAGGCTATTGCAAGTTAATATGTTTGTGATACAAGTTTGATAAATCTTTTGCTATGATACTTAGCCATTGACATTTAGTGTCAACATGTTTTATATTATGGGGTATACTAAACTGGATAGCTGCAAACAATAAAAAACCTTTTGAAGCTCCATAGTCAACAATGAACCCTTATCTAATGAAACCTAGTTTCGACACGTCCATCTCTCTGTCCATGACTTAGCTCAAAGAGTCTTAATGTTAGAAAGTTATAATTTAGTCCAGGTATGCACATAATCACATCAATAAAGTGAATATATAAAATTTTGAAAAATAAATATTTTTGAAGTACCTCTCCTGCATATAAAGTAGGGATAATTTTTTTTTTCATCTGTCCTTAGGTGTGGGGTATTGTAAAATAGCTCATTCAAAAACATTGTGGATCTATGTAAACTATTTTTTGATTTAGGGGACCATTTGTGAAATATTTAAGCTTTAAAGTGTTAATTTGTGTTAGAGTGAGGTGTACCATTGCCAGCTTAATGGTTATTCTTGAATATGTGAAAAACTTTATCGCAGTAATATATGTAACGAAATGAAAAGGAAAACTTAGTAGGCTATATAGTTAATGAGTAATAGTTGCCCAACTTATAAAATATACTTTGAGAAGTTTTTGTATAAATTGTATTGAAAATTACTTAGTTGACATTGTTAATTTTGTAAAACAGGTAGAAAATATAAGTTTATGGTTCATAAACTTATGTACTTAAAAATTATGGAAATATAAATTCATAACATCACTCATCTTATGTGGGCCTAAATTGTTAGCCATTAAATCTTGAACTTGAGTCCATAGTATTAAGCAAAAAGTCTACAAAATTGTAATAGGCCATTTCGGACCCCTCACTACACATGGTCCAACATGGACTTGGTCAATGTTTTTTAACATACTTTTAATAGCTTGACCTGTGTATTCATTTAAATAATGAACTCTTCTGATTCTGTTATTTATTTCTAGATGTTTAAGTAAGCTGAAATTTTGCTAGCAAAAATTAGAAATCAATATTTAATGTTCAGATTTTCAGTAAAAATTCAAATTTTTAGAAAATTAGAAATATAAATTGAAAAAAAAGAATTTCATAGATAAATATTAATGAAAATAATTTTGTTGAAGTAGTCCTTTATTGGATATGCTTTAATTATGTTAATTTTTTAATTATGCATTAAAATTTGAATAAGATTGGGGATAAAGTTTTTTCATATTTTATAAGTAGAAAGTTGCACTAAAATCATTTAGGTTGAGTAAAACTAGTTCAACAGTAGTTTAATTAGTTTTGAGACCATTAAATGTCATTTAAATAAAAGAAAAGTAAAAATGTTATCTCGTCATTTTTCTATTGTTTTTCTGTCCACCAAAATGAGCGAATCTAATGTAGAAAATCGATATATTTTGAAATTTTATTACAAAAAAAGGAAGAATGCAACACAAGTCGCGAAAAAATTGTGATATTTATGGATCTAATACATAGTTGGTAAAAGTAGCACAAAACTGGTTTAAGCATTTTCAGTCCAGTAATTTTGCTGTCAAAGATGAACATCGCTCTGTTTAATCTGTTACAGATAAGTCAATGCCATTTTGGAAAAAGTAGAGCAAGGTCAGCATATTAGTTCTTACAATCTAGCTGAAAATCTGGGGATTGAACACAAAACAGTTTTTATTGATTATAATTCAATTTAAAAATGAAAAAATAGAATGAGTTGTCATGTCATGCATAGAGTATATTGGTATACCTAAGTCATTAAAATTCAATGCAATATATGCAATGTAGAATTCAAATTATATTAAGATTGAATATCTTATAATTTCAATAAGAGCCGTCATAACACCTTTTATGGTTTTGACATGGAATCCAATTCAGTGTTTTATCTCTTGTTTTATACGGAAGTGTAGTTTTGAATAGTGACAACGATGGAAACATTTTCTGTTTCAAGCAATACTGTGATAAATATTGCATTTAGTAGTATTTGACGTCAGAACGAGAATTAATACTTATGATGGAGTACATTTCTTCCAATATGTTCCAACAGACTAGAACTCATTTTATTTACAAAAATGTATATAAAGCAAAAAAAGTGCTTTTATTTCTTTCACAGAATTTATTCTTTATCATCTACCATATCAAATCAAAATCAAAAATATTTTTATTTCGTAGGTAATGAAATTACACTTGAAATACGTCATTAATAAATTCATTTCGACATTACCGCCCATTCCAAATGCTGATTCGCCGAGAGAAGAATGGGCAAGAAACTCAAGGCTTGCTCTTTTTACTCATCAATACAAAAGATTTGGTAATTTATAATTTAGTCGACATTTAAAAATAATATGAAATAACCTTCTAGGCGAGCAGTTCAATCCCAGGGGCCTTTTTCATTAAAATATTCCAATACGGTATAATAGCCCTTGCCTTGCCTTGTCTATAAATTTTCTTTTAACGAAACGTTTGAACTCAGCACATGGCAAATTTTGAATTTCAGTTGGGATCTTATTATAAAAGCGCACACATCCCCTTAAATGATTTATTAACTTTACTTAGACGAGTCTTATGAGCAGCAAGATCATTCTTATGTCTAGTATTAATGTTATGGATGTCGCTCCTTTTATGGAACGATTTTATATTTCTCTTGACGTATACCAGATTTTCGTATATATATTGTGATGCTAAAGTTAGGATATTAATTTCCTTAGGGCCTCATTCGCACGAGAGCTTAAAAAGCGTCGCGTTAAAATTAACCTGACGTTGGCGCTTTTTTAACGTTCACAAAAATTGTGTTCACACGAACGCTTAAAAATGAGTGTAAATAATATTCGCTGGGGTGTGCACGTATTAGTGAATTATGAATCGAAATCCAAAATTATTGGCAATAGCAATTTGCGTTGCGAGAGGGCGAAAAACGAAAAAAAGTTCTATTAGGCACATCCCCTTAATGAACAATGATATTTAAAAGCCCAGTTTGTGTCGCTTTATGAAGAATTGAGGATTTATCCCAAAAAAAAAATTCAACTTTTTTCGAATGTCTTTAAGCACATTCGATTAATTATTGGCAATCGTGAGCCCTCGAATAACTCTTCAAGACACTAACATGAGATTTGCGATTCCAGCGGTGCAGAGATTAGCAGTGACGTTGAGGTAAGTGTTAAGAATTTATATTATTATATCGCAGGAAAATGACGAAATTCGGAATTTCATAAAATCCCAGTTTTTATCAAATCACGCAGAATGTCAAAATGGCTAGGTACTTGATTTCATTATTTCTCTGAAAAAACGGTGATTTAATTAGATCGCAGATCCGATGGACCCAGGAATCTGATCAAACCATGGATTTTTTCTATGAAAATAATGAAATTATGAATGACTTTCTGAAGGATTTGATGAAATGCCGGAATTAGTCATTTTCAAGCGACATACAGGGTCATATTTTAGTAAGTGAAAATATTTTAATATGTAATTAAGATACTAAAAGTAACCAACTTTTCCCAAGAAACACGGGTTGAAAAATGAAGATGGCCTTCCCATAAAACCGTACGCTAGCAAAAGAATACTTAGTATAAGGAAGGAAAATAATTTTCTCGTTTTTGACCTAGAATATATTACCGTATGCAGGGTGTTTGGTAATAATACCTGTATCAAGCCGAATATATATAAATATAGTTAGCATAAATACCACCTCGGAAAATTATTATTAAAAGTAAAAACCACCGAAGGGCTGAGAAATTTTGATTTGTAAAATAACAATCATAGATGCAAACGGACTACTATTTTTAGTTATAAGTCAAAAACTATCTCATTATTAGTCAAAAACAATACACCATTTTCAGCCACTATTAAAAAAATATAATTTATAAAAATGAGCATTTTAAATTGTGGTTTTATAATATTCTTTTTTTTTGAGTTGTAGGTACCCATGATACCTTAACTATCATATCTGTTTGATGCGGATATTATTACCAAATGCCTGTATATTAGAATTATTAAACTTAGGTTCTGTTGTATTAGGTAACCTGTAAAAGCCGCTGTTTTGAAATAAATAAAGTAAAATAAAAACACATTTTTTTTTATTAATTAGGTACTTATACTATTTTACGAACACATTGTTAGGTAGTAACTACTAGGCATTTCACAATTATTAGGTCTTTGCCTATGAAATTGCCGATTTGTAGGAATGTTTTTTTTTGGAAACTCTATTTTTCATACTAACATTTTTTCGAACTTCCCTGTAATTATAAGATTGTTTGCAACAAAATGTTGTGTGTTTATCAGACTTTATTTACGCATGGACTGCAAAAAAAGATAAATTGTAATTTTTAAATACTTAACAAGTTATAAATTATCAAAGTATAAATTCTGGGAAACAAAAAGAAGCCATTTTACTTTTATTTTCTCATTACAAAATCTTTAAATAACTCAATTTCCTTTTTAGGTAAATTTTAAGTAAGTATAATTTTTTGTATATAAATCATAAATCAGTTTTACAAATTAAAACTACTGTTATTTTATTGAAGTTTTGAGCATAATAGTTCAAAAGAAAAACTCAACAATTTCATAGGTAAAGACATATTATTTAATAACGAGAAACTTTGTTTTAATTGTTCTTTGAGAGATGTCATTGGTCTCAGATCATATACAGCACGAATAGCTCGCTTCTGCAGCACGAAAATTGTGTTAATATCGGCTGCGTGATCCCATAACAAAATTCCTTATAAGTCATAAGATTATGTAAAAAAACTGAAATAAATTAGCCGTGTGGTACTTTCGTTTGTAAGTCGCCGAATTCTTTTGACTGCATATGCTGCAGAACCAAGTCTTTCGCTAATCTCGTAAAATGAGAATTCCAACATAACTTAGAATTTAAGGTGAGACCAAGGAATAGGGTCGTGTCCACAACTTGCAGTTCCTCGTTTTTGACCATTACATTTGTGTCGATCAATTTAGAATCAGATAGGGAAAATTTTACAAGTTTTGTTTTTCTTTCGTTGAGCAGAAGATTATAAATACTAAACCACTCAATGATTTCAGAGATAGTACTGTTTACTTCGTCAAAACCTGGTTGATTCCTATCAATCTTAAAAAGTAAGGAAGTATCATCAGTAAACAATACAATCCTATGACCATTTTTAACAAGATGTGGTAAATCATTTATGTACACTAGGAATAGAAATGGTCCAAGAACTGAACCCTGTGGCACGCCCATATTGACTGCAGATGCCGACGACCTCTCACCATTAATGTCAACCCTTTGGATTCTATCACTTAGATAAGACTCTAAAAGTCCAAGGGATTGACCCGTGACGCCATAATCATGTAGTTTCCTGATCAATGTGTCATGATGAACGCAGTCAAATGCCTTGGACAAATCACAGAAAATACCAATCGCGTCCCGTGAATCCTCCCAGGCACCAAAAATCTGCTAAATAAACTCGACACCGGCTTCGGTTGTTGAGCGACCCTTTGTGAATCCAAATTGTTTAACGTTCATCAAATTATTGTTATAAAATATTGCAATAGTTGATTTAAAATAACCTTTTCAAAAATTTTACTGAGCGTTGGTAGTATTAATATCGGTCGAAAGTTTATAGGGTCAGATTTACTATCGGATTTAAATAAAATATGTCCATAAAGAAACCAATTTAGTTTGCAAAAAAGTGTCTCAAATATAAATTTTTGTCCATTTTTTATGCTATTGATTCCCATTGTGAAAATTTTATAAAATTGGGAAGTAAGGTTTTTGGTTGAGAAGTAAAATTTTCATCAGTTTTTGATGTTTCAGGGGCCTAAAAATCTATTTCAAGCATTTTCCTAGCAATATCTGTAATTTTTGTAAGGATTAACTGATCGAAACATAATTTGCTATTTTCAAAAGAAATCCAGTTAATTTAGATTTTCTGACACTTCGAATTAGTTTCGTCTGATAGATTTTCAGGAATCTCAAAAACGAAGATCAGAAAAATATTTTTTGAAATAATTTTTGGAATAATCTACCTATTGATACCAAAACCTATCAGCTTCTTTTCTCCAAACAATTGCATCGACTGCCGTAAAATGCATTAAAATTGGTTGATTTGTGCAAGAGATATCGTTGGAGAAAAATTTTTCAGTATTTTTTTAGAACACATTTTAAACTACTCTACTGATAAATTCTAAAATCAAACAGTTATTCTCTTTAGAAAACAGCGTCGATCGTTGCAAATTGCATCAAAATCGGTTGGTTCATTCAAGAGATATGGTTAATACAAAATTCAAAAGAAATGTTTTTTTTTTTTTGCAAATGCACACACTCACGCATGCGCCCACACACAGGTATATTGGATTGCCGGTTACAAATATTGATCAATTTTTTTATTAAATCACTAAATTTCCGTTCACAGCTTCTCGCGTTTATTCCGATTATTGCATTGGTGTGAGTTTATTTTTTGCCTGATGGACATTTCTTATCATATCACCAACGTAATTTCTTGTAATAAAAAGTAAGTATCTGAGCAATTGACTTGGCTCGGCGGCTTTTTAGATTGAAGTGGAAATATAAATGAAAAGAAAACCTTTACCAATGTTTTCATCAAAATCGTTGGGGCCGTTTGCAAGATCGTCGTGGCATCTATACTAGTAATAAATCTGTAGCATCTGAATGTATGTCAGTCTAAATACATTCTTGTAAAATTTTGTGATCAATATACATTTTTTCTTTTACTCACGCCGATTCTATCAATTTTAGTTATTTTTCACAGAACCCTAAAAAATGTATTGTACGAGTATGTTCTTCTGTTGACTTTTAACTATCTCCATACTAGATTTTATTTTATTTAAATTGGTAAAACTACAAGGGTGTTTTATTACTCATGGAAACCTAAAAAAAGTATCTTATATCCTTTTGACTTCCAATTGTGTACATATAAAATTTTAAGAAAATCACTAAAATCATGAAGGTTCTTATAAGTCTCACGGATCCCTAAAATGTATCATATATCCTTCCAATGGTTTCCAGCTACCTTTACACTTTTATATTGAATTTTAATTTATAATTGAAATTGGTTAAAATATAAAGGTTCTTAGTGACGCTCAGGGAACCTTTAAACCTATGGCTAATTTTTATTGTAATTAGCATTCTCTCACGAATGAACCCGTGGACATAGAACGAATTCTGACATCATTTATATCAACTATTGACACGTGTCTAACATAATATAGATTCCATTTTCGCCATTAATTTCGAAAACTTCTCTTCTGGTCACGATATTGAACCCGGTTCCACCTTTCACTTTCCCTACTTTGATTCAATCCGATAGTTACATTTTTAAGTAAACGTTTTTCAATTTTCATGCAGGAATCCTAAATTTTCGGTATAAAAAGTATTTAAATATAATCATATATGCTCATCTACCTTCCAGTAAAAATCTCACTGTGATCATTTTTGTCGTTCCAAACATACCCAGGACAAACAAATTGGCAGACAGACAAAATAATTTAAAAGGATTGTTTGGATGCTTGTTACATATAAATATTTTTATAAACTCAATAAAACGTAGTCGGCTTGACATCACTGACAGACTCAATATTATTTAAGTGTGTAGATTTATATATAGCATCCCTTCTACAATGGGAAGCCGATAAATACTATTGCTACGACGACGACTTATAGACGAAATATCTACATTTTAGCACTATCTTTACTTGTTTTTCTTATTTTGTCGATTTCCGCAACAGAAACTTCACTGTTTTATTTGTGTAACAATAACAGCACTGGCCACTAATCTTCCTTTGTGAATGGAAGATTATTGTAAAAGTTGTTAGTCAATGGAAAACATGAAATTTTTTGGAGCGGGCGGTGGCCCAAAGGCGGAACTATCTATAGTTGTGTGTGTATTTGTTTAGAAAAAATTTGGCATTTACCACATGAGAATATAGTCCCTTCATTGTTTTATGTAACTTCTTCACTTCTTTGATATAAGTTGTTCAAAGAATAAATATTTCCTGTAATTTTATAGTCATAATTCAAAGAAAATAAAACAATACAACTTTTATAAAAATTATATACTTAGTCAACAAACAGATGAAGTAACTGTATATACAGTATAATTACACTGTACATTATGTATACACACAGTACCGTATCAACAGCACATGGAATTTTCAATTAAAAATATAGGTCATTTATTCAACTGAAATCACATAAATTTATTTAATTACAATAAATAGAAATATGAGATTTATAATTAATATACTTCTATAGAAAATGGGATGATGACGAGCTATTACCTCGCGCAGATAATTTAGTACCGCCATGGAATAACTTTTGATATACATTATTCTTTTTTCTTTTGTCACATTTTTACTTTACATTTTAATTTTTAGTAATTTTCTCAAAAAATAAAATATACATAAAACCACAATTAATTTAGTTTTTTTTTTTTATAATTTCGCATTAAGTGGAATGCGCAAAATTTGCCAACAGAACAAAAGAAAAGTTTACTATTTTTAATCAGTGCCCAAAGCATTTCAATTAAAGATTATTTACACTTACATTTACAAAAAAAGGAAAACATATATTGTCCATATACACTCTGAAATTTAATCTTTATACCATAACAAAGGCTGTGTGGCAATTTAAAAATGGTTGCTTTGGCGGCGGCATGACATTAATTTAATAGTGTTGTTGGCTTCAATCATTTCAATATGGGTATATCTTTATTCTGCTTTTCCCATAATCTAGCATATAATGACTTCGGATTTCCTATTAGATCTTTATGTGTTCCCACTTCTGAGATCGTTCCGTTTTCAAGAACCAGTATCTGATCGGCATCTGCTACAGTGGAGAGTCGATGAGCGATGCAAATGGACGTCCTCCCCGCTGTCGCTGCTTTCAATGCTTGTAGAATGTGCTGCAATAATTATTTATGTTGTACAAGTGTTGTGAATGTGGTTGAGAAAAAATTCTAATCATATTTCTGAGGACTTGTATCTAAAAATTACAGTCTAGTCCCCTTTTAGGCCAGATTATTTATATATATATTTTTAAACTGCCTTACAATGAAAATTGGAAATATTCAGAATATTTGGGAAGACATACAATATATTTATGTACAACAAATATCAAATTTTCTATAACCTTTGGACTCATTGTTGGGTTTTCAAATAAATAAATAAAATAGTTTTCAGTTCAATTTTTGAAAATTGAAATTTCATCGAACATCCACATTCTGAGGCCCTAGCAATCTGTTCTAACAATTTTTATAGGGATGTATAGGTCTTCTTTTCAATTAATGGACCAATTGGGATCGAGCATGCAGCATTTGAAAGGACTTGACAGAACTTACGATTTTTTGAAAATGTGAATATCAATGATTATCTAGATTCTGAGAAATTCCACAGCAATTTTTACGAAACAATGTTTCTTTCAAATAATTTCGAAACTACTAAACTGGTTCCAAAATCTAATTACATCTATTCCTCATAAAATTGTGTTCTATGTTGCAAACTTAATTGAAATTTATGCTTTTCTTAAAAACTTTTCAAGTAGATTTTTTAAAAGATTGATTTTTAAATTAAAATATATTTTTGGCCTTTAATAGCTATGTCAAATGTCACAAATCTCGTTGAAATAGATTAATCAAAAGGTATTGTTGAAGTTTTCAAATAAAATATATTTTTTAAATAGACCTTTAGATTACTTATTCAACCTAGTTTTTAAAATCTAAAAGCTTGTTTTGTTAAAAAAATATTCTTTGACAATATTTAAAAAATAACAATAAGGTTACTTTTCAATAGTCTAAGAAAATAGACCGTGAAATACGAATTTTTAAGATAAAAGCTTTGATCTTTGATACAACTTACTTTGAAACATGTAAAAACAAACTTGAGTAAGTTTTTTATAAAATCACCCCTGAGAAGCGATGAAAAAAAAAACTTGAAATAAAAGTTGTAGAGCACCAGATTTCATAAACAAATGATATCTTTATTTTTTTAGCTATTATCAAAATTAACAGAAACAGGGTGGTTAGAAGCTGTTTTGGAAAACCAAAAACTAAACCAAAACATTTTTGAAAAGATTGATCACCAGTGACGAATCTTTTCAAAAACGGTTTGGTTTCATTATGTTTCAGAAAATAGAATAAAGAATCGCAAGTGAGTACAGAATTCATTAGATTTCCTTCAGTGAGCTCGTGTGGGAAGTATCTTTTTTGTGTATCCAGCTTTTTTCAAGAGGGTTAAAACTGTTTTGTGGTCAATGCCCAGCTCTTCAGCTATGTCGTAAAAACTAATATGCTGATCTTGCTCTACTTTTTCCGAAATAGCAGCGACATCTTTAACATCAAAATTACTGAACTGAAAATGCTTGAACCAGCTTTGTGCTACTCTTACCGACACTGCATTAGGTCCAAAAACGTTACACATCTATTTCGCTGCTTGTGTCGCATTTTTCCTTTTGTAATAAAACTTCAAAATGTATCGAATTTTTAGTTAGATTGACTCATTTTGATGAACAGAAAAACTAGAAAATGACAGGTCACCGTTTTTACTTTTTATTTTTCTTTTTTTTTTAATGTCATGTATCTAATGTTACCAAAAGTAGTCAGATACAAAATCACAACCAAAAAAATTTTATTGCAACTTTTTCCTCTATCTAATAATACTGAGCGCGATGAATGACAGCTATTTGCTAGAGCACTATGAGTTCATAATGCTTAAGCAAAGCAAGGTCCTTTTACATTTTCTTCACTATCTATATATAATCTGCTGCATAGAAAGTTGCCCATACATCTTCAAACCCACTCTCAAACGTAATGTAGCCAATTGCTCTCAGGTATGACATTAATAAGTGGAATGATGTTAGTGGAGAAGAAAATACTACTGGAAGGAGATAATGAAAAGAAGCTAGTATTAATACAAGAAGACTGGCTGTCAAAAACACTCATTTTAAGTTGTCGACACAAAAGGTATAAATCTTATAAGTTGATTATTATGCTATTGAAGATATATTAATTATTTCGTGTATGCCTTACAGATTTTTTTCAGATGTAAAACCAACTGCACATCGGCAAGATGTAGTTGCAACAAAAATTATTTAAAATGTGATAAATTTTGTACGCCTTGTCATGGTGAAAGCTGCAATTAAGCTGCGTTAAAAGCACATGTTGTTATCGAAGATGAAACTCATGGAAAAGAAAAAAGACAAATGCAAAAGAAAAAGACGAAAAAAGCATAGCTGTTGTAGAAAGCAATTTGCTTTATGAGATAGATATTAATTTTGAAAAATTTATAATTATTTATAGAATTTGTGAATTATAGATTAAAATTAAATATAGAGTTAAATTAAAATATAGAATTAAAAATATTTTATCTAATAGTACCAATTAATATTTCTTCAATAACTTGAATATATAATCATTATAATAATGTAAATGATGAAAAATTTTGATAAGTTTGGTAAATTTTATTTAAATTTGTGAGAATAAATATTCCTTTTTGTAATTATTTATAGCAATCGACCAAAGATATGAGAAAAGCTATATTTTGGGAAGTTATTTAAAAATTTTACAATTTCAAAAACTTATAGGAAATTGGACGCTCTACAAAAAAGTAAATGTTAAATTTTTGATAAATCCACTCCTTCAAAAATTATTGAAGATTTAAAGTTTAATTTTATAGCGAAAGTATCAAATTTTTCAAAAAAAAGTACTTAACCTTTTTTTCTAACCTAATTTTTCTAAAAAAATAAGTTAAATTATATTTAACTTATTTTTCAAAACTCCTTAGGGTTTATGATTAATTTCCATGTCAATGCAATCAATTAAAAACATACAAAATACTTTTTTTTCTAATTTTTCATATTTACTGTGAAAAGTTATAATTTTACATATGTTACTAAAATGTGGATAAACCAATTTTCAACCAAACCAACAAACATATTTTCAGAAATTTAAATGAAACAAATCTTTCTTTCCGAGGCACGTACAAAGATACCAGTTTGTCGCGCTAGTCACGCATCTTCCCTTCCTTCTTTCTATTGATTTCGATATTGGTAAATCATTGTCGTTTTCTATATTCATTTGGCAATTTTTTTTTCTCTTTTAATTCCTTGACGCTCTCCAATATATCAGTTCAAAGTCGTATATGATTGTATTACACTACACATGGATAAAATTGTTTGTTTAAAGACACACATACACACACACACACACACACACACACACACACAACCACGTAAGTGGGAGGTACCTTACTCGGTAGTAAAAGTTGCGATCTCAAAAAATATTTTTTTTCAAGTGAATTATTTTATACCTGCTTGGAATGATAGGTAAAAAAAATTCAAAGGCATATGGTTTGTTTATGAAATTATAGTAAATTACATAAAAAAAAAATAATTGAATAGATGTTTTAATTATAAAATTAAATTTTTGAATTGTTGTAAACAATTTAAAATTAGTTTACTATTTTCTGAGTTACTGTCATCTTCTAGCTACCTTATCTTGGCTAATTTTGATTCATTGCTTCTCGGGGATGATTTAGTTTTTATCTCAAAATTTGTATTTCACGGTCTATTTTCTTGCACCACAATACCTCTATGAATTTTGAAAAAAAAATTTTACGCTTGACCTCAAAATTTGTTTTTTAAATAATTATATTCAAGCTCAGAAAACCCGAAAACAGTATATTGACATACAGTTTTCAAGTTTTTTGAGCTTGAAGTTATTTATTTATAAATGTATGTTCGTAATATATTACAAAACATTTATTTATCTTTTCTAATCAATAAATAATTCTTGAATTAGGCTTTACATTAATTCTGGGTACACCTCAAAGAATGTAGGCTAACAAGCCCATCATGTAATACAACTACAATGCAACAGATTAAGCACTTACATGTTCCGTAATAGAATCTAAACTGGAAGTGGCTTCGTCGAAAACTATAATGGGCGAATCTTTGAGTATGGCCCTGGCTATCGCCACTCGCTGCTTCTCGCCGCCCGACAGCTTTAGTCCTCGCTCGCCGACTTGTGTGTCATACCCCTTCGGCCAGGTCTCCACAGAGTAGTGCAGCTCCGCCATCTGGCTAGCTCTGATCACGTCCTCACGTGGCTTTGATAAATCACCGTAGTGTAGATTATGATATATTGTGTCGTGGAATAACACACAGTCCTGTAAATATTATATTACCGTTTATGAATATATGCTAATAATTTCTTACATGAACCTTCAAGTACTTGAAAGTTGGGTAGGTTTGAGTCAGATTTATGAATGAAAGTGCCAGATTATTATATATATTGTGTGAACTGAGTATTTTAATAAGAAAAAATGATGTAAGTTCATATAAATTGGTAAAAATATAGTCATGTTTTTTCATAAAAACACTGTCAGGTCAAAGTACAATTTCATTATTCACTTACAATAATATATTTGTTCCATTAGATAGAGTACATACATACTTTTAGATAGCTATTTCAAATTTAGAATTTCTGTGTCAATACAAAAATAAAATGCATTATCAATAGAAATTTTGAGAAATTGCAGTAAAAATCTGAGCTCTATAAATTATTATCATTTTTTTCATCATTTCATAAGACTTAAAAGTTATTAATATGGTTTGCTCATTTATTCTTATGTAGAGACGCATTGTGATTACAAAGTAACATAAAAATATATAAAAGAATGAATTGTTCTAAATGAATCAATAGCAAAAGCATAATAAATTTAAATATTAGAACAATACCTGTGGTACAATAGCGATGGCTTTACGTAAACTAAACAGATCCAATTCTCGGATATTTTGCCCTGCTATCATAATTTGTCCAGACTGTGGCTCAAAGAATCGATACAAGAGGCGGACAAGAGTTGACTTTCTGAAATGTTAGTATAGTTATTTTTTTTAAAGATATATAATTATACTACAAATATTACAATCTATTTATAAGTTCAATGAAATTTGAAAGATAAAAGGTTATGAAATATTTTTATTCGAAATTATAATTTACAGTTTATTCTGGACCTTTTTTTCACCTCTTATAGTTTAGGTGATATAGTAAAAATATATATTCCTCATTTTTCAAACCTTTGCTAGAGGCAAAATGTTACTGACGACGATGTCATGAATGTTACGGACGATATAGTTGTAATGCAAATAAACCACTATAGATATAAGAATTAAATGTAATAAGGCTTAAGCTCACAATGTTCGATATAAATAATATTATGTGAGTGATAAGCGGCCGTGTCCGTAGAGGGACAAATCTGTGTAAGCACATTATCGTAATAACTTGTATATGTATATACGATATATCGTAATAACTTGTAAGTATTGGTGTCATCCTCGCACGAGCGAGACGAATAGGTGAACACACGACGCAAGAACACGGAGGCATTGCATCATCCTCGAGTGAGCGAGATAGACAATGCTAGGTAGAGCGGGGATAGGCGGCGCGGACACTTAGGACAAAGCCAAAGATAACAATAAACATATGATGTTGGCGTGAGTTTTATTATCCCCTGAGGGTTGATTGGAACATATTCGGTTCATTATGGCATGAACATATTCGGTTCATGAGTCCTCTTAGGCTGTCACTATGTCGTGAGAACATACTGACAGATGTATCCACGCCCGGAGCAGGTTGATCGTATGGCTGTATGGCCCGAAAATTAGGTGAATAGGCATTTAGGGCATACAGCCAGCTCGCTAACGCATAAACGGGTGGATAAGGACACGAATTTAAGCAAAAGGGTGAACGGGATAAAAACAGCGCGGTGTCCGCCCGCTACGCGTTGTAATCACGGTGTCGATTAGGGACACGGCCTGAAATTATAGACATTACGCTAGGGTTTATTTTAATGTAATGGTAGTGTAGTTACTAGAATAGCGTGTAAAATAATATAAATAAAGGAAATAAATAAGATAGCTAAATTCCTGGGAGGGGAAAGGGGATCGCGGTAAGCACCCGCCGGCCGCACGGAGAGAGGGGTGAACACCCCCGCCTATATAAGCAGGACCACCCTAGGGTGGCGTCCAGTTCGAGTGCAGCGGCCGACGGGGAAGCAACAAGAAGAAAGGAAGCAGCCCGCCGCAGGGGGTGAAGCTCAGTTCAGTACAACAACGACGACGGCGTTTTATTCAGAACCCTAACACGTGGAGGAATAATCGTCCTTCACACAAGAATTACAGCTTTTTGCATCAAAACTGGACTTATGTTATACATCTCAAAACATAAATTATTATACAAAATTTTTTAATAAATATAGTTTTATTATACAAAATCATGTCATAACATGCATCATATTTGTATTATCCAAGTTTAAAGGTATACCACCAAACTCCTTTTATTTTAGACTGGTTCAAATATTATGCTGAATTAGCAATTTTGGATGGGACCAGTTTCAAAATTTAAAAAAAATTTTTTTCACAAAACTTAGACCTATAATATATGTCATCAATCAAATGTAAAAACCAAAACTATAACTCTACTGAATATTACAACAACAATACTTTACTGAAATTCTCTATTGAAACATAATGAAACCGAGCCATTTTTGGAAAGATTGATCACTGGTGATGAAAAATGGATTACTTTTACAATTTTACGAGAATGTGTGAAAAAGATTATTTAAATCAAGCTTCATAGACTATAGCGAAATCCGAATTAACTCTCAGTAAGTTGATGCTATGTGTATGGTGGGACTGGAAAGGCATTATACGTTATAGAGCTTTTACCGCCAGACAACACTATCAATTCGATCTCTACTGACCGAATAGCTGAGATTCAAGCAAGAAGTAGAGAAAAAAAGGACCGGACCGAAACAGAAAGGGTGTGTTTTTTTACATAACGGCTAACCACACACATCTTTATCTACTCAGTAAATATTGAGAGGTTAGTTGGGAAGTGTTAATGCATCCACCATATAGTCTTGCACCCTCAGATTTTCAACTGTTTCGCTCACTTCAGAATTAATTAGGTAGTGTTAGGTTAATATCAAAAGAGTCTATCAAAACTACTTGCTGCAATCAGATCAGAAGTTCCAAAAGTTCTACAGAAATGGGATTATGTTACTACCTACAAAATGGCGACAAGTTGTTGAATAATATGACATATGTATAATTAAATGTAAATAAAATATACCTAAAAATTATCTTAAATATGTATATGAAATTAGAAGAAACCGTTTCCTCGACCCTATATAAATTTAACAATTAAGATTGAGATTTTGACCATAACATACCCACTTCCTGAACCTCCAACGATACCAATCTTCTTCCCAGCTGGTATCATAAAACTCAGATTTGTTAGAATTGGCTTCCCATTTATGTATTTAAAATTAACGTCCTTGAACTCAATTGTCGCAGTGTCAGTTGATATTTTTAATGGTGGAGCTAAGTCTTTTTCCTAGAATGAAATATCTTGAAAATAAAATTGGATCAGAGCCATCCTATCTTACTTCAATGCATTTTTAATTCACTAATGTTCATTTGCAATTATTATATTTGATTTATTAATTTTTATCAAATGAAACTGATTATTATTGTTTTTTAAAACTCGAGTGCAAGGTTCATCATCAATATTAATTAGTCTATATATACAAATAAATACATTTTTATATGCAGTGGGTTTATACATTACATTTATAATACTACTTTTGTAAATTAAATAAACATAAATAGTAGAATAACCTCCTGCCAAATAAATCACAAAATATGACTCTGATGATTTATTGAAGATTATGATATATCAATTTTGATTGGTTAGAATATTCAAGAAAATACTAGTTTACATCAAATGTGACATGTTTATAACTTTGTTTACATTTAAGGAATGTTTCAGACGTTTCTGAGTTACGTAGAGGAGTTTGGATGTTGAAAATTACTAAATCTTATCTTAGGAATCAGTTATATGCTTAGTGATTTCATAGTGTTTTTATGTCACAGTATAGTTTACAGACTCATCTTTTTCTTTTAGTGTTTGCCTTTCCATTTTTTTCAATCTTCAAATGTAGTGGTAGATTGTAATAATACCATAACACACAACATATATTCAATAAAGTATTAAATATGATAAAAACGTACCTTAATCTTAGACTGCACAGTCATTAGGGTGAACATGGTCTGCATGTCGATTAGCGCCTGTCGAACTTCCCTGTACACAGAGCCCAAGAAGCCGAGAGGTATTGACAGCTGGAAAAGTAATCCATTGACCATCACCAGGTCTCCTACTGACATATTACCTGGGTATATAAAGTGGAAATTTATTGGAACAACGAACAATACAAAAGTAGCTTCCTAATAAATAATATGTTTTTCCCAGACAATTTACTACCACAATAACAGAATTGGTTAGCATTTAAATTACATATAGTTCTTCATGTATTTTCATCAATTAATGCTCTTAATTTTTTAATATCCATTTGTATTGGATGCCTAATTCTGTTCAATGCAACTATAGGTATCAAATGGAATTATTAGAAAAAACATTCCGATTTAGCATCAGACTGTACCTTGAGCGACACTTCATATATTTCATATAGCTTTAACAATATAATAATCACTTTGACACTCATATAAAAGCTATGGCAGACATGAATTTTCATACTACATAGTGATTCGATTGTTGTTCAATGTTTTCTATCGAAACTGGAACAACAATTGAATTACTATGTGCTTGATGGTGACTCAATATTTATATATATCCTTAGACAACAAATGTAATAGATTTGGCCTTAACTAAATCTAAACAAGATTATGATGTTTACTGCTTATTAGCCAACTTGATAATTAGATAAATGATGGTATATCATTACCATTTCAATTAAAGTGCAACTCATATTTCGAGAGAAAATTAATGGAGCTGATACTATTCCAAAAATTAACAGATCAGTAAAACAATGATTATGTTACTATTATTTAAACTTAAAAATATGACATGTGAGAGAACACTGAACGACTTGCTTGTTTTCTATAATCTATATGATAAGAGGTAATACAAGTAATTTTTGACAAGTCTACTTGTGACTATGTCACAACTAGACTTTGGATGTTGTGATGGATGCTCTTCACAAAAACAAATTACTTTCTTTAGACCAGAAATTTCTTTGCGTATATATAAAATGAACAACATGCAAACCTTTAACTATTTCGTTAGCGGCCATTATCATAATTGCACTGAGGCCAGCACTAAAGATGGCATGCTGTCCGAAGTTCAACATGGCTAAACTAGTCGCTGTTTTTAAAGATGCCTCTTCATATTTCTTTAGGCTTACATTGTATTTATCCATTTCATACTTTTCGTTGTTGAAATACTGAAAAGAAATTGTAAACATGCATGATGATTACAAAAAATAATTCAAACATTAAAAACATTGCTATAAATTTCTTAAGGTAGTGTCAATATCAAGGTCATATTGCTTATTTTAACTAATATGTGGGTATTATTCAACATGACTAATCTACATATCTGTCTTTATCGAGGGTTTAATGATAAATGTTATAACTGATTACAGTTTAGATAAAGATTTATTCTAATAATTTACCTTTACAGTTTCATAGTTGATCAATGAATCAATAGCTTTGTTGCTTGCCTCATTCTCGGCTTTGTTCATGAAAATCCTGAATCTAGTTCGCCACTGGGTTATAGCTAATGTGTAAGCTGTGTACATCGCTACACAAGACATTGCTATACCAGTGAATTTTAAGTTATCTTATTACCTTAAATTTCAATTCCTTTGTGGATTAGATATATCCAATACTAAACATTACATTAGTTTGATTTTAAACAATTTCATTTTTTTTGACTAACCTAAAAATTTTTGAGATACACTTGGAATGTAATAAAACAATAATATAACTAATAATATGAACTCAAAAAAATAATTAACAATGACGAAAAATACTAGTATTATTGTGGAAAAAACGTGGGGCACTTTGTGCCACATTTTTCGAGTGTAGAGCAATCCACGCTTTTTCCACAATAATACTAGTATTTTTCGTCATTGTTCATTATTTTATTGAGTTCATATTAAGGATTATTTTTCACTTTTTAGTTTAATGTACTTTAAGGCGTGTTTTTTAGTTTTTTTTAAACTATATTTATTTTTCACTTTTTAGTTCGGTTGGTTGGTAAAAATTTGTAATTTTTAACAATACAACAATATTTTAATTATTAATAATGCTTATGACTGTTACTAAATTCTATTACAAAACAGTAATAGAATTTAGTAACAGTAATAAAGCCACTTGTTCTCACGCAGACGATACGTGACGAAATTATTCCATCCTGGCGATCCTGATCAGGATAAGAGGATAAACTTATCAAATTATTGTATTGTCATTGCTCCTTGATAAGTATGCAAAGTTTCAAATTAATCAGACTTCTTAAAATTGGTGAAAATTAAGCTCAAAAATTCCGTTACATACATAGATACATACAACCCAAGATTATATTAATCCTGGCGGTCCTAATAAGGATAATGGGAAACTGTTATCAAATTATTGTATTGTCATCGGTCCTTGAGATGTGTGCAAAATTTCAAGTTGATCAGACTTCTAGAAACCGGTGAAAATTGAGCTCAAAGATTCCGTTACATAGTTACATACATACATACAAACATACAGCCCAAGCTTATAAAAGCGTGTTAAAAATAAGTAAAGAAGTCTATATCCTGAAAAGAAAAACAGTTATATTGGGGTTAAATGAACTCACCAGTGAATGCGAATCCACCTTTGATACCTAATATACTCGATACTAAGGCTAGTTCAAATATTGTAGGCACTACGTTGAATACCATAGCCGACAGAACAAAGTTGATAGCACGAGAACCTCTATCTATAGTCTGAAAAAAAAATTATTCGTGATTCATATTTTTTTATATCTATAATTGTCATGCAACTGCTATATGTGTGACAGACCCTTAAAAAATGTATTTTAGATTATCATAATTGAAACATAGTCCTTACAATTAAACATTTATCAAATACTAATGAAAATTAACAAAATTAAACGTTCCTAGAAATGAAGTAATTCTTAAGAATTGTATTAAGTATTATATTTATATATATGTATGATATTATAGAGATACTTTCAGAATCTAATTTTAAAACAGCTGAATCAAGTTACATCAAAATGGTTTAGGTACAGTTTGTACCTGTTAAGCCAGGTTTCACCAAGTATACAAATGCTCATTACAGTTGCAATACAGTGTAAACTCTTTATAACGAAACTCAAGGGACTGAGCATTTTTTGTCGTTATAGAGAGTTATCGTTATATGGAGTGAACAAAAAAAAACCAAATTAACAAGAATTTTTAATATGTATGTATGTCTTAGATAATAAATGCTTATACATATAAATTATTGTTTATTATTGATTTGCATATCGACATCCCGCGCCTCACCGTTCATTTTACCGTATGTAATTTGATGACGGATTACGACTGATAATACGATAGGTACCCAGTATGCTTGGTCAAGACCATCACTTCGAAAACAATGTGTCATACTGCACGTGTTCAGGCAATTAAGGATAACAAAGCTAGACCGACCTCGGATGTTTCGGAGCTTCAAAGTCTTTTGTTATCTGATAACATAACATAAACAATAATACCGATAATAAATATTTACTGTCTAAAAATATGAACACATTTCTTCGTAATTCTTCGTAATAGAGAATGGCGTATCGCTATAAAGAGTGTTTCAATATGTGAGTTTTAACGCAAACCAACCAACTTGGGCTCATTCCAACGTTATAGGGGAGTTTATCGTTATAAAGGATAACGTTATAAAGAGTTTACACTGTAGTACATATTTTCGTATACAAATGCTTAATACAGTTGCAATAGTACATTTTTTCTATAATGTATATTCAAATTCATTAAAATGAAATGTACATTCTACTTAGAAAAGTTTGAAATTTCCATATAAATTTATTATATACAAAGAATTTTAGCTATGCATATTTCTTCTAATAAGTCATATTACATATATTAAAGTGTGTTAAACAAATGAAATTAAAATCAAAATAGATGAGGAATACGTCACAACAATGCGATGTCCCTAAAAATAATACAAGGTAAAATTTTAATGTGTGTATGAATTGTTATTTTTGCTCTTAAGGGCTTCTTCCACCACCTCCTTTTAAACTAACATTTATAAAAAGTCACTTAAAAATAATTTTGCATTCAACGTTTTCCTTTTTAAAGGTTGTTTGCACTAAACCTGTTAAAAAGAAAACAAGAACGCAAAATCAAATTTAAATGTAAGTTTTTGTTAAGTCACTTTAAAGGAAAATGGTGAAAGAGGCCCTTAATGTTTTAAAGTTGTTTGAAGAATATGGACATTTCATTATCTGCCACTTCATTGCTTCTTCTAAATTAACAGCCATGGATAATTCTTATGGAAATCATTGTTGACATTAATACAAGTCAGAATTGTTTTTTAACATAATTTTCTTCTTTGTTTGTAACATAATAATAAAGTTATGAAGAAAAAATAGCAGGCATCATTGTAGTCAGAACTGTTATTGCTATAAAAAAAATGGTAGGTATTTTTTTAAAGCCTTGAAATCTATTTATGTTGATTTTTATACAGATATTTCATTGGATTCTTCAATATTTATTGAAAAGACAAAAACCTTAAACAATTTTGAATTTATATCATGTGGAGGAACTGACCTTAGACAATGCTCCAGTCTGCCTACCCAGGTGAAAAGACAAATCCAAATTGTGTAGATGCATGAAAACATTACAAGCCAGCTTCCTGATAGAGTGCTGGGCTACCTTGGCGAACACTGCATTACGTAGTTCATTGAAACCAGCAGCGGTAGCACGTGCTATGCCATCTGAAAACGTTAAAACATATTTGTTAGCATTTACATTCTTTGCAAAATAATAAAATATTTACTATATTAAAAATGTAAAATTTTGAAAAAAATACTTAAAAAATGTCAAAAGAGTATGTCATAAATCTATTCAAAAATAAATGGATTATTGATGTTTAATATCTCATGCTCTTTAAATATTACTTTGCCTTTTATGAACAAAATTGATAAGCAATACATATTATTCAATTAATAACCTTATTGTATTTTATTCACATTAAATAATTAGCCTAAATGAAGAGATATATGTTGACTGAAGAATGTAGTGTATAAAATGTAAGTATAGTTAGATTGCCATAAAAAAATGCAGTCAAACAAATAAAAATCAGCCATCATCTTGATTTTAAAGTTTGCTATTATACATTTCATTAGCAATTAAATGCTAAAATAGAACATAAAAAATTGCTGTTTATATTAAATTAAAATACTTATTAAAAATAATATTGTTGCTACAGTAATCTCAATGCATTTTGAAAATCACTTACAACTTCATAAGTTTAATGAAACTATATAAAATTGCGGGGTTAAGGAGTAGTTGATTAATCTCATGGTGTTTTTAATCAACTTTTTAACACTTCCTGCTGGTGATACATGGTAAGGTTTCAGACTTACCTCCTCCCTACTCAAAATCATGTACTTATTTTGGTATAAGAGATTTAAAAAATTCAGAATATGATTTTTAAACACAGATATATTCTAATTTCATACTAGAAAATTAATAGAGAATTTTAAAATTATTATTGTATTTGCACTAAAATCACAGATGTAATGGCGCGCAGAGCGATTGTCGCGGCGAGCAGGGAGGAAAATAATTGTTTGGTAATGGTGAGTGAATGAAATAATAAATACGTGTGATATCTCAGTAGACCGTTCTGGTCATATTTCATGATTTTTTCTGTACCCCATACCCCCCTTCAAGCCTCAAGTGTTAAATGGATGATCCTTGTCAAACTGAACTTTAAAAACGAACACCCAGTGAAACGTATCAAAGAAAAATCAGTGAAGCAAAATTAGATTTCACACAAAAAATACTCTTAGGTATATGATATGTTATAGGCAAATAGTTTTATATTTTGAACAAAGAATAAATGAATTACCATAATCTATTAACTACAGTAATCATGGAGCTCTTAAATATTTCAATGTATGAGAATAGCCAATTTGTGTGTTAAGATATTTATGTATTAAGTAAAGAATTTTTTCAAATTTTTTTTTCAAATTTCATATAAACCTTTTTTAAATAAAATTATCACCTAAGTAGTGAATTACTAAATTTTTAAATATATTACTGTATTAACTTATATTTAAATGCTAAGAACTGTTTATTTTATGATATAATAATTTTTATTTATTATTATATATGGTATGTAAATGAACAGCACCGCATCACTAGTCTCCACAATAGAATAAACATTCCTATTTAATCGCTATTCTTAATTTTGAAAAGATGAATGCGTGACTTTTGACATTAATTCATAACGAAAATGCAACTTAGGTACTAAGAGTCATGTTATTTAGCATTGGTATGATTTCCACACTGAAATTACATTAACACTATATCCAAATCCTCACTGTCATTAAACAAACCCATCATTCACATTGTGCTGAGATTTTTCATGAATAAAATGCATGTGTGCTTTTACACTGTGTTGTGGTCACACCGAAACAGGAATTGGAAAGAAGTTAGAGGTGGGGAAAACAACAGCAATGTCAGAAAAGCGCACATGTATAAATTATGCAGGATGGTTGATTAATAATTAACAAGCTATTAGACTTTTGTTTATTGTTACTTTTATCATGCTTATTGTATCATGTTTATTGTAATTAGAATATAATACTCTATAATGGGAAAAACGGTATGGTACTGTTCATTTATATAAGTACTGTATTATAGACAGTAGTAATCTATTTGCTGAGCACAAATGACATTGTACTGTAATTGACTTTTTTCGTTTATGATTTAAAGTAGGTGGCTTCGCCCTATCACCATAAAACAAACTCATTCATCTTATTCATCTTTTATATCAATTTAGTTAATGTTGATTCATGTCTCAATTTTGCTTCCCACTCAGCTTCCAGTAGCACTTTCTTCTCATATAATAGTACCATTCTAATTTTTGATTTTTATTCCAAACCTGGTCCCACTCTCAATTCTGATCTTTGTCCCAATCTTGCTCTAAATTCTGCTGTTGGTACTATTATTGATTTTCTACTAAATCTTACTTTAACACATATTTAATCTACTTCCATTCTATTCAAAATTTCATATCAATATGTTTGGATATATGTGTACCTAATATTTTATTGATATTACTTACATCCAAGAAGTAAACTGAAAGTTGCAGTTCCTAATGCCTGTGGAACTGTGCTCATGCCTAATAGAGCTTCTGAGCCTCCAGCAGACATAGTGTTATTCACTCCATCGACTGCATATTTAAATAGGAATGGAACAATCACATTCATTACCTTTGCACCAAAAAGCAATGACAGTGAGAACATTACTCTTAATCTTATTTGATGGTTTTCCTGAAAATTGAAATTTCTTCAATTAATATACTATAAGGCACTAATTAGCCTAACATATCAAAGCCTATTATGGAAAGAATATCTAATTAACAGACAACTATGTATTCAAATGAAAAAGTTGAAATCTGAATCTATAAAGATAAAAAAATAATTCAATATTGAAATTTAAAGCACTATTACCTTTGGCCATACATATGCCAGCATTCCTTTAATCATGTCCGTTCCAGTGACTGGCTTAGCATCACCCAGGTTAATATCTTCGCGTGATAAAACAGAGGCACCTGGATGAAAGCAGTCTCTCTTTTGGACACCTAGGGTGAGGGAGATATATCAGGAGTGTTTATAGGAAAAGGTCAAAGCCAGGAAAAATGGACAAAGCTCATGGACTATACAAGGTGCGTGCGAGGGAAAAAGAACTGCATTCAACCAAGTATTAGTAAACACAAAGTTATGAACAACTAGGTAACAGAGGATAAAAAAATTATGACATTGCTTTATTGAAGAAACAAATTGTCAAAATGATGAACACTAAAGCTACTGACTGATGGTACAATACTATGCAACATAGGAGATTAGAATACAACTCTCACTAAAAGTACCTTAAAGCTAGCTAGCAAATAATTTTATAGATATGGCATAATTAACATTTTAATTTCTATGCGTTTCATTTTTCTATTTTTTTATATTATAAAATATTAACACAGCTGAAAATTTTAACAAAGTTCATGAAACCAAACAAGTGTGATATCTTTGACAATTTTCTGCAAGGTCAGGTTATATAACACTAATTATTTTTTATTAGAAAAATGTATCTTTAAAGAGCAAATTTATTACATATTGAATTCTCAATATATTATTAATTTTTCAACTACTTACCAAATGGACCCTTTTTGTCATTTTTTTGTTTATTAACCAAAACTGACGACAAGACAGCATTATTTGCGTTTCCTCCTGCAGAATTGTTGGCAGGGGGAGAATTATAATTAAACTGGAAAAATATATTTCATTTATAATTTCTGCTGTGTTGTGTTTTGTCCACACAATATGTTTGGTAAAGTAAGCAATTAAACTTCACTTACTCTGTATTGATAAGCAACTGCGCAAGGATTACATCTTAAATTTAATTGTGGTTTGTTTAATATATGTAACTTATTGTAATTGAGACTTGGTCTAATTTTTCCATAGTTTTTTAATAATTTATTGAAATTTTTACTTGTCAATAAAGCAGCCGCCATATTCGAAATTGGGTGACATTATTATTTTTTTAAGGTTGGTATTTAGTGTTACCATTATATAAAATAAAGTTTAATAATTTATGTTTAATGAATCTTTTTTTAGAATCAATACGACCTTTAAAAGTAAAGGATTTGTTTCACTAATGGGAATAGAAAAATAGGAATTTTTTGTCAGCTGACAAAAAGTAATTTTAAAAGATTCAATAAACAACGCTAGCAAAAGACAGTTTATAAAAATTAACATTAGCTGTTTAAAAATCTTTTATAAATATTCAACATAGACAATTCAATAAGTGTTTCGTTGACAACACTGGAAACAAAAGAAAAATTGGTTGTCTGTAAATTCGGTTTACGAGCAATAATTTTACGTGATAACGTCATAAGAAAACACGAATTGATTTGAATCATTATCACTAGCTGCAATTGTTGTTCTACTAAACAAAGGAAACCACGTTGACTTTTAACTTCACTTTATAAACAGTTGACAAAACAGTTCACCTGTAGATTGTGTGCGGCCGCTGTCTCTCTTCTACATCGGCATCGACCGATGGAGTGGAAGAAAGATCGCTCGTTCTGTGCTCTTGCTCACACGCTCGGCTCAGGCGGAACGCAACAATGAGTCATGTTTTTTCGTGCGTGTAGCGGGTGTTCATCGATTTACAAGACGTTATTACGTCAAAAATTAAGAAAAAAGCAAATTTTAATAAACAAAACTTAACAAAAACTGTACTACCTAATTTAATAAATATTAATAAAATCAATGTAAAAATTAGGAACCATACTTCGTCATGTACATGTCAAAGTCCGTGAAGGAAAAACAAAAAATATCCTAAGAATAAGTTACAGCTTACAATGCCACTACGGATTAGTGGCAATGTAAGCTATGATATAGAGAATGCGTCTCGGAAAAAGCGACGAAACAGCGAACCTTTTACTTAATCACACATCATAATGTGTGCTTTATTTGTCAATAAATACTTTGTGTTTTCGAGTGCCAAACCATTGCTAAAGTTTTTTTTATTATATATCGAGAGACAAAGAAGCACGCGAGCAACCACAGAATAGGTGTTCACCGTCGCCCACGTTTATTACAACCTCGAGGGTCATCAGCGGGTTTTAGGCTTTTGGGTATGAATAAGATATCTGATAAACAGGGAGTAGGTTGATAAAGACTGGAGTGGACTGATGAAGGGGTAGTAAAGTGATGGAGAAAGGAGTGGGCTATCGGTACTCTTATTCACTGTACGAAATGCAAGAGCAGAAGTTGTTGTGTTATGTCTGTATTCTGGGAAAGTTTAGTGTCTTGGTGGAGCCAGGCCTTTTTCGTGCTTCAGTTCCGTTGTCTATAATATGGCTATACTACTTTTTAATTTAATGTTTATTTAAAAAGTTAAAATATAGTATATTAGTAATACATTTTATGACTGAATGAAAAAACGAAAGAAATGGATAAATACAGTAATATATGAATCTTAAAAAAACTAGAACTCACTTTTAAATTACTAAATTTTATAGTCGTTATTTAATACAAAGTAAATTTTTGACGAACGTCATTCAACACTAATAATTTTTTCTTTTAGTATACATCAAGCTATTAAAAGAATATTTTAGAATTTGTAGTGCTAAATTTATTGGCAACAAAAAATGTGAAAGGCCCACAAAGTAAAATTAGCATAAAGGGAACGATAAAATAGCAATGTACTCCTTTCTTTTTGGACTTCATTTTCTAGTAGGGTCTACAATTAAAACAAAAAGGGATCGTAATATATCCCTGTCAAAGGTTGTACAATTTTTCCATGTTTACACAAAAATCTAATGACATGCTTTACTAAAACTATTATCGACTATTTTTGTTTTTACCACCAATTCGCATAAAATTCTTAAAGTTCTTAGAATGTGTTTCTGTATCAATAAATAATCAACATTAATACGAATAAAGCTTATGTAAAATAAATGTATGTCTGTTTGTTCGGGTTAATTTTTCGCATTATAGCGAAATGATTGTGATCAAAAAACATTGCTCTGCTCGTACATATTATTGACCTAAACACTAAAAGTGACGAAAAATTGTTTCCTAAACTTCAAATAATGATTACAAAGCCTAAATCTAGTTAGTTCTGATAATTAATTTGCTATCAAAAAAAATGTGGCTTTTGTGTTTATGATAAAGGTTAAATTTGTTTTACAAAAACATTGAAATTTCATAAAAATAAGTCTATACATAAACAATTATGATATTAATAACACATAATATTCGTTTATTTAAAAGCAATAAAATTCATAATACTCCTTTTAAAACATATGTATCACGTTATAATATTAGTATTACTTTCAGACTTTCTGCATATTTAAACAGGATGGATTTTATCATGCATCTTTTGGCAAATATTCATAATCTTCTTTTTTAAAACAACTTTGCCAAAGTAACTATAACCAAAATGTATCATTGAAAATATACTTATGAATAATATAGACACAACCCTAATAATTGATCGGCCATACTGCAAGCGCAGGCACGATCCGGTTTCATGTCGCAGAGCCTCGCACTGCGGCGTAGTATCTACGCATCACCTGTTCTAACGTTGTCAGTACGACATTTGTAAGTAGATTTTTCTAGCTATTTTTCTCAGAAACGGCTACTAGAGTGACTATGGTTCCTTTAACAAAATTGTTTTAAAAAGGGAGGAGATTATGAATACTTGGGAAAACATACATGATAAAATCCACCATAAAAACCTAAAGATTGCTGTAATATACTACAGGGTTTAATATCTGTATTTACTCAGTATGGAAAGGCGTAAAAATGACTCCAGGATAACTTCGTAATCGATGTGATTTAATAATGCTGTGGTTAACTTTGTTGTAGCATGACAATAAGGTGGCTTGACCAGTTAGATACCATACTTTCACAGAATACAGACGTGAAGTAAGGAAACATACATTAATTAGGTGAGGTGTTGTTTAGGGATGGAAGAAGTCGAGCCGAATCTCACCCGATCTCACGTAGGTGATTGGAGAGTCTCTAAACATATTATGTATTTTTTTTCCGCGTAGTGTAAAGTTACGAGAAATTTTCCACTAAAATAAAACTACATCTTAGAGAATAATATAATATTTATTATGATTATGCGATTGCTGAAAAGTAGCACACTAAATCCCTGATTGTTTAGCTATCACCGGCCACTTAGTCCAACGAGCGACTCAGCCAACGCTGCGGCGTACGAGTCGGGTGGCTGAGACACGCGGATAGGTCCCAAACTCCTATTTAAACCCATAAATGTTTCATTACTCGACGGCTCAGTCAGTGCTATCACACATTTAAAATGAATTATCATGATTATTTACAATGCATACGTGAATGTCTGCAATATGAACAAGCCTGCCAGTAAGAAGTGACAAAGTTATGGTATACAGTAAAGCAGAGTTTCCTGAAAAAGAATGAATTGGTGTTGCTTTTTGAACGACATTAAATTAACGCTGTCGGATCAAAAAAAATATGTATACATATAGATGTACAGATATATAATCTAGTTACATTAATAAACAGATATCAGTTGCACAGAAAATGCAACTATATACAATGCACCTTTAGACAATTCCATTTTGAATTTTAGATTACTATTTCTTTTACATTGATAAAAATTAAAAAATACACCCAAGTACCCTGGAAGGAAATGAAATGGTGTAACTTTTATTAGCTCTTTAAATCAGAAATATTTAATATTATTATATAAACCTGTTTTCTTTTAGTCTAATAGAAAAGTTCTTGTTAGAAACATTATATTTTGTCAACTCTCTGATTCTCTTCATACGAAACGGATCACTTAATATTTATCTACCAGTATTTAATAATTCAATTGGGAGTCATTAAAATAACGAATGTATTGCACCAAGACAATAAAAAAAGGATACAATAATAATAATGAATATTTGAAAAGTAAAACTAACGATTTTATTTCTTGTTTGCATTCTATTGGTTCTTCAACCCAATAGTTTCAGCTATTTAAGCGCTAGATTTAATCTGTGTTCAATATAATAGTAGCGCTAAAACAAAAGTGTCCTCTACATAAACACGCTGAACATTTTCATACATATCAAATATACACTGCTTCGTAGTCGAAACTTAGCAATTCTCGTCAAAGAAGTAGATTATTTGATTATTGGCAACATGTTGTTGACACAAAAGTTACTCTTGTATTCTTTTCTTACTTAAGGAAAGAATACAAGAGTAACTTCTTTTCTTTTCCTTTCTTAAGTTCTGTAAATTCTTTACGTAAGTACGTACGTAGTTTAGTAAGTTCTTTTCTTAAGAGTTCTTTTCTTCTGTAAGTCTTTTCTCTAAGACATTTTGTATACTTTCGAAACTTACGTATTCAATAACATTTTTCATCCGTCCGGAATGAGAGATGTACTTACCCTGACAGGAAACATAACATTTTGAAATCATTGAGAACTTGATAGTTTCTTGTATATCGTAAGCCCCACGGAAAAGATGAAAAATTGATAAAAATGAAAACAGCCCTTGTGCAGAAAATTCTTTGTACTACTACCTACGACTGAATTAAATATAACAATAACATAAACCGTGAACTACTACAACAAAAACCTTTTGATTTAATGGCATATTGAGAAAGATAAAGAAGTTCGAAAATCAGCATATACACCTGACGTTTCAGGTTAAATATATTTAAACTTTGAATATTAAATGTTATTATCATTGATTAAAATCGAAGACCGATTACATTTTTATGTTTGAGCGACAATAATATTGAAATCCACCTATGTAAGTTAGCGTACTACTCGATTTTGCATAATCAACACGAAGTTTTATTGGACATTTTTAACTTAAGCTCGTTTCGAACAATTTTTTTCATTATATATTATTTAAGTGAACGTCTAGGAAATACAGCAGAATTGAATATTAACTAACATTATTTAAAATTAATACATTAACGTAACATTTATACACCGAGGTTACTTATAGTACATAACGAATTGGCGAACAGTAACCTCTTTAACTCGATAAGAATATCATGAATATGAGCGAAGATTTAGTAAAAATCAATAAAGACGGGACCGAAGAGCTTCTGTAATTAATTTGTTTATCCACTTTTCGGTGTTTAACCGGTAAAAGTCAAAAGGGATATTGAAATGTAATTCCAAACAATATTGATCCATGCGGTTGCCGTGGCTACCGTTTTTTCACAACAGGTCGGTCGTTATCGCACGGATTATTTTTTAGTTTCGCCTCTTGTGTTTCGTTATGTATAATTACGTTGATTTGTTTGTGTGAACATCGTACGATGTCAATTTACAGTTTCGTTGTCGACGACAAGCAGAAGGACTTGCAAAGGTGTGCACCGTTCGTGAGAATGTTAAATATTGGCTTGTGGTCTTTGCCGCTTCACCATCACATGTTTTCAGATTGCAATGGCTGCTTCTTTTCAAATTAATATTGCACTAGTTGGAATATTATATTTTATTTTATTAATATCCTTTACTGTTGCATATCCAATAAAATAATGTAAAGTCAATAACTTGCTTGTGGTAAACATTGGAATTTGGAGAGGTTTATTCGCACGTGTTTTGATAAAATGATAGATAAAATGATATACGTAGCACTTGGTATCTTTTTCTATAATTTCGTAATTATCGTCCACTATGGTTTCCAAGTCGATATCCAAAGATATGAATTTACAAAGTTTTTCATAAGATTATAATTGTCATCTTCTCATGTATGTCTAATATGAAAATTAGTTTGAATAGCCAAACATTCTGCACTAAATTATTAATTTTCATGTCCGTGTTTAACGTATGCTGAATTCTACTCTCTTAGTACATTGGAAAGCCCATCTAAACTGACACGGTATATTTTAAAAATCATTGAAATCTATTGAGTACACTTGCAAAAACCACTAAAATAGACTTAGCATATTCGAATGTGAAGTTAAAAGCTAGTGTCCTGGACGAAATGGACGTGGTAAGACGTAAGTCTGATCCAGTAGTTCCAGGACTAGTCCTAGGACTTTATAGTTCGCTCAGCGAACCTAGAATGACGCCCTAGACAAGAGTCTTTCTAATGGACCGTCTTTTTCGTCCATTATGTTGGCGTGAGTAGGATATCGCTATAGAGCACTCTTGTCTAGGACGTCGTGCTAGGCCCACAGGACCTCCAGCGCGAACTTTTGGCGCAACCTATGGGAATAGGTTTAGAATGTGAGAGCAAAGTGTAGTACATCGATCGCCACACATTTCGTGGTTACTTCTTTTTAGATCACGCGAAAACAGTTTTGGAAAAAATCGACTCGTTTTTAAAGAAAGGCCTCTCTTTTATGACATTTGTTTTAAAGTAATTTTGCGTGTTGAAATTTTACGTTTCAAAAGAGTATCAATAATTACTTCACCTACACTTCTCTAATATACTATAAATGTCCATTTGTAAACTCATTCCCTAATTGTATCGTATCGAGTTTGTACCAATGTGTCGAAAGTATTATATGAACTAAGTATATATAAGAAAACTATTATTTTTTAAAATATTCGGTTATATTAGTAGCGAAATGCCACTGGTATTGTCATATCCTGTCATCACGAAGTTCCAAGTCATAAAGAATTCTTGTTTGATTTTACAGTATTCAATTCTAATAGGTAAATTCGTCATTTATTGTGTAGACAACTCTAAATATTCCTTTGGTTTTTTAGAAAAGAAAGCCTGGAGACCGTTTACAGCAGCAACTCGAGGTTAAACTTGCTGCAAAGACGTAAAAAATTGAATTCCATGAACGGTAGCATGTTCAACCACTCCACGAGGGGCGGCGACCGGATCGCCCAGCGCGTGCTCTCCGCCAAAACCCATAGGGTGAAGCAGCTGCAGAACCAGTTAGCGGATGCTCATTACCATTTGCAGGTTCATTTACTTTAGACCTCACTAAAAGACCTTCTGCCATTGTTCTTTCGTACTACGTGTTCGCATATGCGACTTTAGAAAAATGTATGAAAGAGTTAGATATATAATTAAGTTTGTCTTTTGAATTAATAAGTACGACTTGTGTATAATTTATTTGTATATTTTAGAAATTTAAAAAAATGTCTGCACGATAATAATAAATGACATACTTTTTGACATAATTAAAAAGGAAAAGAAAGTATTGCTAGGTTTTGAATTACTGTCACTAAGCAAATATAAAACTTTCAATTCTTTGAAATGTAATGTAATTAAAAAAAAAACCCAAATATTATAAGACTTAGTATTTATATTGATTCAAAAATACATGTAAATATTAGACTATGGCAATTCGAAAATTATGTTTCGATTTTCAATCTTAGAGCTCGCTCCTTAAGCCAAGCAAGCCAAGTATTTCACATTATATAAACACTAGTTTAATTTTATGTGTGCTTTTAAGTGCAAACACATTTAGACAGATTAGTCTGTTAATATCCTTTACAACCCCCTTCACCTTTTATAAAGTCAAATCAGCAAATTGTTGTTTTTTTTATATAGTTTATATGTTAACAGTTCATAGATCAGTGAATAGAATATAATGCACCTAAAAAGTCTATAATATTAATATATATTTTATATTTCACAATGTATTTATAAATTGAATATAAATGATTGCGTTTATGTACAGATCCTAAAGCGATCGAAAGGTATGGCAATGATATTTCGTTTAAAATCTGTTCCACGAACTTTAATAACACCTTTAGATTGAATAAGAGTTTCAATATCGAATAAAACGTTTCTTTGAGATGTTCACCTTTACGCAGCTGCGCGAAATAATATCGTGCTCAAATATTATAATTAATTTCCAGGAACTGGGAAACGAAAATCGTATATTACGAGCATTGCAGAAGAAACAGGAGGTAGCTCTACAAAGGTAAAATATCTGTAATGGTATATATTAATATATTATTTACAACCAGTAGTTTCACCTGCGGCTCCGCCTGCGTGGATATAAAATTTAGACCGACACTTTGATTTTTACTAAAATCTCGATACTAAACGTGATTGTGATCCCATCTCAACTATTTCCGTCTATATCTCAATAATTTCCGATATCAGTCCCTCTCTGTTATTGTCTAGCTCATTCTCTCGCTTTTGATTTTTCTCTCTTCCAGCCTTTCAACCCAAATCTCTTTCTGTTCCTTTCTATTCCCTATTCTCACTTAGTTCCCTCTTTTTTCCATCCTAATTGTCTTGTCTACAAACTCTCTTGTCAAACAAGGCGACCGAAAATTTATTTTTTTACTATGCGTGTATCATATTTACGAATATAAGCATTAGTAGGACAAACAATACGCTGCGATTTTCTTCCCACGTGATGCACTGAAATTGTATTTTTATTACAATATAAAATTGTTACTCGTTGTAAATAAATATTTACATGCAAAAATTTTGTCACATAACATATATTTATACTAAGATAAAAACGAAACTAAAATTTTTGAAAAAAAACTCTATGAATGTATATGTGGCAAATGAAAAATGGATTAAATAAAATCTTTGAAAAAGCACCGGCTGAAAAGATTAAGTAACGAAAAATAAAAAAAAAAGTTTCAGAAAGTGTTGATTTGTTTGCAAGGTCTGTCATATAAAAATTAATTACGACTTTTCTCAATCCTATCTATCTTTGCAAACTGTTTTTTCCGTCGAAATAGACATAGCAATAACATCGAATACAGGTGGTTACTACACATAGCCACTTACGTATATAGTTATAAACCCAAGACATTCATACGGTTTCCTATTGCTGTCTCTGTTCCTAGTTTCAATTACAATATAACTTACACGAGATATATAGGCTCTTACATGTCACGTAGACATGCAGGGATTTAAACTCATTAAAGACTACATTTATTTAAGTATTCAACTTGATTTCAGTAATTAATCACAAACTCATAAAACCGTAAATTTGTAAATAATTTCAAAGCAGGGAATAACAGTTTCGGCAATTTTTCTTTAGTTTGTATTAGTATTTATAGGTAGGTGAATATCTGTAGTATCTATCTATATTTGATAATATTACATAATAACATTGGAACGAACTATTGGAGTTCGAGGATTGAGATTTGATGAAAGAAAACAAGTGGAAAAACAGAAGGCGTATATAGAGAAATACAGAGTAGCAATAAATCTCTACGGAACGGGTTGAAAGCTTGTTGTTAATTGTAGTTGACTTGTAAACGCATTGGTCGCACAAATAGAAGTCGAATTCTCCTCGCCCACCTTTTGTTATTTCGTCCAGAGTGTTTTTGAAATAAAAATAAATGGATAAATTATCTACAACAAATAAGATGTAAACATGTCGTCTGACAAAAATTAATAAGGTTTGTTGTCTCTCGAAAATTTCATCTCACAAAATAAAGAAAATTTGGTAAAACCAAGTGTACGTGCTTTTACCACTCGTGCCATTCATATGTTATTTAAATTAGAGGTTTATGATAACATATGAGCTTTACACCAAAAATCCTCTTTTTTATTTTTGATTTTGAAATAGTTTTATAGTAAACTTGAATCGAAAAGATGATAGGTAATTTCATATTTATTAGACCTCATAATACAAAATAAACAACATCACGCTCAATCTCAACCTCTATTTAAGATATTTAAGCGAAATGGCGGATCAAAACATGAATAACTGCCAGTTAAAAAATTCAATTATAGCTAATCGGTACTATATCAAGCTGTGATTTTCAATACAGTTCTTCCCAATCGATTAGTGATGAGATTGAAAAAGAAATTAAGTCTAAAAGTTAAACAGTTTTTAAATTATCGTGATTACACGGGATTTTCAGGCGACAGTAGAAGCATACCTACGCTCGCGCTTAAGGCATGCAGTATTTAATAATAGATTGTAAACAGACATGAAAAGCGCTGACAGACGCTGACGTTGCGGCGCGCGCAGGTCGGAGGTGTCTAAGCTTAGAGAATTCTATTCTCGAATATTTTTTTCTTACGCGAATTATTTCACATTGTTATTTTTAGCTTGCGAGCGCAGTTCGCTACAATATTATTGCTGTGTCTATTTCTACAACAAAAATAAGTACAAAGAGGGGAAAGGATTAAGGAAAGTCATAATTAATCGTTTATATGACACTTTGCGATTAGTCAATACTTTTTTTTGTCCCTCATTTCTTATTATCCTTTTAGTAGCAAGTTTTTCAAAGATTTTCTCTAATCTTTTTTACGCTTATATCCATCGTGTATTTTTTTCAAGATTTTTATAGCCTCTTATTTTAAACTTTTTAGAGAATTTTTACGTTGCTATCTAAATATCTGTGCTCTTCAACTACCCACATAATATCGTTGCATTTGAAGAGTTAAAATGATGGAGAAACACGGTGCATGAGTCAAAAACCGAGGAAGTCGAAGAAAGGCCAAACAGTTATCTTTGTTTTAAATGATGGTATTAATATAGTGACTTTTCTATACAAGGACCTAAATATAATATGTGACATCGATAATCCTATTATAAAATAAAATAAAAAAATAAATAAATAAAAAAGCCTTTATTTGACCAAGCTAAATCTACATTTTTCTATTTATACTTAATTTCTTTGAATTACTTATTATTTGCTAGGTATTTATACTTTAATTAATCCTAAATTACACTATTTTCTAGTTTTATATTTTTATTGTTTTTCTTCTATATACTAAGCTAGGTCCCCATTGGGTAAAGGGTAAAGGCCTCCTCCAAAGTCTAATGTTGTATATTGTTACATGTATTTGTTGGATTTTATTTTTATTCTTGTTTGTTCCTGTGGTGATTAACTTTGAAGGGTTGTGGTCGTACTCTTCCACGGTGACCAGCCGGGTTGGAAGATCATGTTTGTTTCTTGTTTTTAATTGTGTGTTTGTTTTCTCTATGCCGGAGGAGGAGGCGATTGATTGCTATGCCTGTTTATTTTGAATATTACTTTGAATGGTTGGCTTTTTGACTACGTAGTTCAGTACTCCTTTTTTTATTACTCCCTCTGAGAAGCTGCTAGACCTCTTGATTGGTTCTTTTATTTGTTGTATTTTGTTCTTTTTATTTACTCGTGAGTTCTTATCCATGTTGGTTTTAATGACATTTTCTGGCGAGGTAGGAAATTTGCGTTTTGTGTTGTTTTCGGTATGATCAGTTTGTCGTATATAATTTTGGCTCTAACTCCTTTTCTCTTTCCAGTTTTAACTGCTCTTGTAGTTCCTTTCTCTTCTCTAGGACGTATTTTGGGTAGTCTTCTTTAATGTAGTAATTTGTATCTTTTAGCTCTTTTTGCTTAATTATTTTAATTTTTGTGCCTAGCGTTGAAAAAGTTATCACTATTGGACGTAATCTTTCTTCTTTCTTCCCTATTCTTTTTATTTCTTGGATATCGCTGTAATTTAATTTAATTTAATTTTTAGAGAGATATTCTTCAACCCAGGTGATAAAGTTTCTTTCTAAGCTCGCATATGACTTTTCATTCTCTTCGACTCCAAAAAATACCAGGTTATTTTTTCTTGCCTGTTTTTCCAACATATGCAGCCTTTTTTCTTGATTTTCCACTCTTTCCTTTAGGTTTTCGTGATTTTTTTCTAATGTTAAGAACTTTTCTTCAAACATCCTGCTAATATTCTGTGTGACCTGCTCTGTAATATTTTTTCCTGTGTCGCGAATTTCTTGTCTTTGATTTTCCAAGTCCATTTTAATTGTTTTTAGCGTGTTTATAATTTCTTCCATGATTCTTGTTACACGTGGCGTCCTCTGGTAGTTTATCGCGGAAGCTCTTGGCTAGGTAGTTTTGATGTCCGGTGGATCTTATGATCGATCTATGCTTGCTTAGTGTCTGGCGAAGTAGTTCTGACGCTGACCGATAGATGTCGCTTTAGCTGGTATGTGGCAGCTAGTTCTACAGAAGACTTGATTTTGGGGAATATTAGGTTATGTCGGATTTGAATACTTTGTAAAAGTGCAAAACATTCTAATAAAATGTGGAATAGATATGTTTGGGTTCACTACACACTTTAAGTCAGCTCTTGTAGTTCCACTCTGTGAGTAAACTGATTATTTTTGAGATGTAATGTCACTTGTATTTTCATTGTTTTTTGCCACTTTTTGATCACATTTCACTCAGACTTTGCACTTTTCCAATGTTTTTTAACTTTATACACGTTTATTTGCAAACTGTGACCCTTGAAATACCGTAAATTATTTATTAAGTAAATTTATACGTTGAGTCGATGTTAACAGCGGCACAGTGTCGCCTACCCTCCCGATAATCCTATTAATATATAAAAAAAAGAATACAAACATGGTTTACTTATCACGTGCCTCCACATTATTTCTGACAATGTTTTACTGCTCAGAGTCTTAGCAGTTCAATTATAGAAGCTACTCATTAAATGTTATCAGAAGAGTCCAAACATGGTTTACTAGCTATGTGTCTTTGCAGAGTCCATCGTCCTCCTCTGCAGATCCTCAGCAGTTCATGTACACACAGAAAAATGTATTTCTAACAAAGTTTAAATTTAACTTGGTTAAATATATTTCGTTGCGATTACAACTAACAACGTCGGTACAACCAATTGGTTGTACCAACAAATAATGCTTAACAAATTGGATTAATGGAACCAATAATTAGGTTATTGAAGAAAATCAAAAAAATCTAAAAGTCCAAAAGTGAACACCTCATAATGATTCCGTTTATTTAGATATGAAAACAAGGAAAAAATGCAGTAATGTTCCACCTAGAATACATTATTGTAATCATTATAATCCACTCTCTTCGAAACAGATAATTTAACGACACTGAATCAGACAGCCATTTTCAATAGGTAACTAATTGCTGTAATTCTAAAGCTAATAAAAAAAAGGCTAAATTAATAGACTCTTTTCATAAGTGATTAAGTTTTTAAGCATTGCAGAACGAATTGATGGGTCCGATTTTCTAAAACATGTTTTTTCGTTTCTATTACATTGAATCATTTGGTGAAGTTGCCATAATTATTTATAATTTAATTGTCTGTACAATGGTGTGCAAATATTTTCATTTTAGTATATTAACAATGGCAAGAAGTGAAAAAGAATTTTGGGTTGTAAAGCACTCTCAAATGCTTTCGCATTATGAGTTGTGTAATATTGGTCTGCTCAAAATTAACGGTGCATATTTGTTACGTTACATTGTTAGTTTTGGTTAGAATGACCAATTTTTTTTTTAGTGCAGATATTACTTTCCTAGCCCCATTAAAAAAGTCCAAAATCTCAAGTATTTTACAAAAAAAAAAACTGCATCACTGTGTCGTGGTGCCTTGTCCAATTGAACTTTTTAGGTATTTAACAAAAAGAAACCAGATCTAAATTGGTCAAGCTTTCCCGGGAAAATAAAATTAAAGTTTATTTTAGCTAGCGAAAAATGTTTATTGCAGCGTCCCCTAGCGAGTTAACATCATAATACCTGCCTATAAAACTATCGCTGCATCATAAACCTTTTACAGAAAGCCGTCTTGAAATCGGTCAAACTGTTTTAGAGATAAATGAGGACATTCGTTTTTTGCACGTACAACCTCTCAGCATCAATGGATATACGTTCTCCGTTCCGCGTTGGTATAAAGTTTAATGAAAATCAGATCAGTGGTTCTCGAACTATGCATTACTGCAATTTTCTCCCAGCAGATACATTGACTTTGTTATTGGTAAAATTGTAGTTTACTCATCGTGATCAAATATATAATACAATAATATATAATACTAGTAAAAATCATGAAAATCGGACCAGTTGTTTTGAGTTATCGTACAAACAGACGTAGAGGCAGACAAAAAATAAGGAGACGTTGCGTATTATAATAGGCTTATGAATATATGAATATGGATGGATAATAGTAAAAATATAAAGAAACCAAACGATACACAATTCTGAAAGGAATGTTTTTTGAGGCGGAATAAATGTAAATGTGAAATTCACAGTAGAATTTGTTCCTTTTTATCATAAAAACATTTTACTAGTCTTTCATAGTACAAACTCTCGCTTATTTCCCAGAAGGGTAGGAAGAGGCATTAAATATCTTTAAATAGTTTTATTATTAAATATGTCTTTGGTTTCATTGACATTTGAAAATTGTTTTATGCTAACTATTTCGTATTTACAGTCGTTAGATACAAAGGCTTTCCTTTAATATACCATCAATTTTGTGTACATAAATAAAGTTTTTTAGATCGCTTCTTGTCCACTAGAAGTTTATGCAAGTAGCACCCGTGCTTTCAAGAATTCTTTTCGTGAATCTGCTCTCATTTATCCTTTCTAATCATCGAATCTACTTTAACTTATCCTTATTTATTTAGTCGCCATATTTTATTTCAAACTTCATGACATTCCGTTATTATATTCTATCTTTCAGAGACACTACAAACAGTCTGTAGGGGTAGTATTTACACTGTACTAGTTTTACTTTAATGTTTAGCACAGGAACTAGAACTCTACCAAGAATAGATGAAGATGCTTATCCTAGAATATTGCTACTGCTCGAATGCAAAACTCCATTTATTTCGTTGTGTTCATTCTCCTTTCAGTATTCAAATCGTGCTTTCAGACGTCCGTAAATAACAAACTCTTTCAAAATTCCCTGTGAACATAATGAAATATGTCATACTTTTGTTTGTTTGAAACCATGTCCTCGGTTTTGCTTCGCTCTTAAACTCGTCACTAATGGTGCTTGATGTTGCACTGTTTATTGGTTTTTGAACTGTGTACGTAAAGATGGAGGTTGACACGAATGTCGCGGGTACGGCCGTTTAAGAGGAGTGCAAACGGCTTGTAGTCAAAGTCCACACTAGTTACTGTCTATCGGACTTCGGCCATTAAAAATGACAGTAACTGGGGTATTTTTAATGTATTTTGATGTGTATACCATAGTGAGTCTTATTATATGCATATGTTTTTCTAGTAAAATTCAATTTTTGGATATTTTTTACATTGTAGAAGGTTTTTTAATAGTTAATTGGATTTATTTTTTGTATTGCGAAGGTTTTATTTGTTCGATCAAATTGTGCTATGTTTGTACGAATTTTGTAAATAATAAGTTGGTAATCAGAAATCAGTGTTTTTTTCCAATCATAAAATAGACTCATTTATTTTTGAAATAGAAAAAAAAATCTTAATTGTTGTTGGATTTTTAGATCAGAACCATGCATACCATAATCATTCGGTCATATTCTTTATACTTAATAGTTTCATTTTCAGTTGTTAAATTTATAATATGTACATACATGTGTAGAAGCCTACTAAAAACGAAAATTATTGTTTTACAGGTATGAGAACTCCAGTGCCGATTTGCCAACTGTGTTAAATTCTCACACAGAAGAGATGCGCATTCAGCAGGCGAAGTTCAAACAGCTGAAGCAACAGTACAAGGAGATGACAACGAAACTAAAAGAAAAGGACATGCATCTGCAGCAGCTGAGAGACGAGCATCAGCACTTGTTGGAGCTAAGTAGAGATAAGTACGGGACCTTTCAAAACTGATTGTTGAAAGAGTGTAAAACTTTTTAATAGCTTAATGTTATTTAGTGGTCTTAAAAAGAATAAAATTGAATATTTAATAATAGAATAAAATAAAATATATCGGCCAATATTTCAGATTGAAGTGAAAAAAAAAATAAACTACGATTTGTTTTGTAATAGTTGTGCTACAGACTCACAAATGGATTTTTCTTGAATTATGCTAAGAATGTAATATTGGTTATTTTGAACCTTTCTAGCTAAATTTTAAAAACCCAGGTTAAAGCGCTTGTAGGTTTTCGCCATTGCTAAAATTTACAAGGTCAGTGCTGCAATACGTGATTAAACGGCGTAATTTTTTTTTGGCCTTAGAAAGAAGAACTTTAATTTCTTTTATTAAATTCTCCTAATATATAAAAGAGGGAGAAACACGGTTCGCAAACTTTTGATTATGATAATTAGTTGCGGCATGGATGGAATGTTCGGGGGGGAGGTTGAGCGGCGCTTGTTAAAAAGGCTTATGCAAGTATCAACCCGGATACAGAATAAAAAATGAAAACTAATGATCATTACTGAACTGTGTAGCCCGTGTAGAACTGTGTAGGTGGTGTTAATTTGAGAGAATTAATTTGAGAAATAAAATCCATATTTTATTTATATAGGCATAATTATCAATTAAATCTACATAGCCATAAAGCCCTGCTAGACTTATGGAAATTAAAATGAATTGAAAAAATCCGTTGTATGCATTTACGTATCTATTTGAGTAATTATATTTTTTGTAGTATAGATTAAAGATATATACGGAATTTTTGGGTTAAAATCTTTCATTAGGTATCAAATTCGATATTAATTGTTTTATGCAAATCATATCCGCCATGTCAAATTTAATAACACGTCATGATGTCTATGACATGTAGAATTCTAAGACGCATCCCAGTAGCAAACAATCGTTATATTCGAGGAAATGTATACCAAATTACTGCCATAATTTGTATTACGGTATTATATAAGTTTCTTCGATTTCTATTTGCTGCCATAGATTTATTATTGGTAGGCGGCGTGCGTTAAGCTGTGGAAGAAATGTCAGCGTACTTGTTATGCAACTGTTGATTTTAAAATAGTAACATAAGAATAAAATACACGGAAGATGTTCACAAAACATAATTATTTATTGTTACAATACACAACTCACAAAACTTTTAGTTCTATTATAGAATAAGAAACGACATAATATTTAAAAGAGAACCACGAAAATATCTTGTAAAACTTTAATTTTTTAAAATGTAATTGTCAAAGTATTCAGTCTTGATTGACATTTTTCAATAACGTAGTATTACCAGTTTTATAAAACCCCAGGCGAAATCCTCATAACAACCTCTTGCTGTTATATATATAACAACAATATATTATATATAACACGATGATGTTGATCTATAAGTTATAAGAATATCTGCAAAAAAAATTTGGAAAATCCAAAAGTGTACGCCTCATAGCGGTTACTCCATTTTTACTAAAGAAAAGTGTGTATGTCAGCTCCGACGAATGACTGGAGCTCACTCTTATGAATGATTACAAATTACTTGGTATGCATTGTTCAATACTCTAAATTTATATATTAACAAAAATTTATACCGTAATCGTCATTTTTTTTTTAAATTGAAATATATAAAAAAAATACTTACGTGGTGTCAAAATTTTTACTTAAATATTGAGAATAAAAAAGACAGTCACACTTCGGGTTTCTTATGTTCTCTAGATTAAGATTTAATAAAAAAAAAATGTGTGTTAGCTCCGACGCTCGACTGTAGTTTACTCCTTAAGTACGATTGTCTAAACATACGCAAAAAGAGTTTATTTAACTGAAAAATTTCGTTTTGACTAAAAAGTTAAGAAAAATGATTAAAGATACAATTTTTTTAGCCTATATACAATTATTTCATTTTTCATTTTTAGTAAAAAAAAACGAAGATTTATTATAACTACAATTATTAAAATATTATGGAAAGTATGTTGAATAAATTTTTGGTTTTTCCAATAATTTAAGAAAAACCATTAGAGAAGAAATTTTTTAACATATCTACAATTATTTTGTATTTTTAATTTTAAGTAAAAGACGAAGATTTATTGTAATTAAAATTATAAAAATATTATTACGAAGTATTTAAAATTATTTTGATAATATTGTCTTATTATTAATTAAAATTATTTACGTTATAATAATAATTTATTCAATAAATTATTATAATAACCTTGAAAAATTATAACCTACCGAGCAACCATGTGTTCATTTGATATTCCAGCATTATTATCTACACCACTTTCTTCCATAGTTTATATCAATTGCACTTCACCAAATATAATAATAATGCATATAAAAATTCACGATAATAATAGTAATTATTAATAATTATAGTGATAAATCAAATGTTAATAATAAATATTAAATTGTTACAAACAAAACAGTGGTGACGATTTGTATTAGAATTGTATAACTGATATATATAGTGTATCAGTTATAGAATTTTAATTCGTTTACAAACGATATATATGTATATATATCGTTTGTAAACGTTGAACAGTATACTTTTATAATATATATAGGTATACACACAATATATGCGTCAGCTGCCTCGCTGCGTTGGCTACACACAAGTATACAGACAAGTATACACATACACGAATAAGTTGCGCGAATAAGTTGCGCACCAAAAACGTAACGTGGATTCATCAGTAGATTTTCCTCCTCAAATTTTTCTCATACTGGGCGCCTTATATGAAAATCGATTCTTAAGGAGTAAACTCCAGAAAAAATTTTTTTTTTACTAAAAGACTCGTCAAAATTTTGTTTATTAAAAATCAATTAAACTACACCGAATTAGACAGTGAAATTAAATAGGCTTCTATTCAGATATATTAAAGCGAATGAAAAAAAAAGCACTCGATTAGTGAAGTATTTCATTCGTTATCGTGACCACATACAGGATCCGCACGTACAGACACACGGACGTCCACGAAAAAAAATTTTAAAACAGTCTTTAAAATATGTTCTATAACAAAATGCGTTTTGAAGATATTACAGATATTAAAATCAGTGATTATTCTTGCCGTTTCAGTGCATACATTATTTTACAAGTGCAACATGTAATAAATAAAGACATTTAAAGTTCAAAAAATCACTCGTTATTCGTAAGGCGAGAGTAGAGCACTACCTCATGCGCTCCGCTTTGAGGCGTGCAATAGTATGAAAGTTGTTGATTTACTAGTAATTATTCTGAAGTTAATATTTTTATTGTCCCCAGGAGAACAAAATGCATTAGGTACATTTTTTATAGGAGTTTCTTTATGTATAATTAATTGTATCCTCAAATGTTGATAAAAGTTTTTACTACTTTGTTTATTTCATTATTTTGAGTACTGACATACTTAGAAAACCATAACTCATTTCTAGTAGAAAATTCTATAGCCAACACCGTAATTATATCTCTTTTAGAGTAGCAGACCAAAAGTAACCTAACTAAAAGAGTATTCATATTCTTCTACTACGGTAAATTAACGCAGCGCTGATCACGCACCATTTTAAAAATCCGTACTCTCGCTCATCGTGCCAGCGATTGTTAAACGGCGGCCTTATTACCCAAAAGAAATCGATTTCTGATTTGGCATGATTTTAAAACTATTTTAATCGTTCCCAACTTGATATTTCGAAATGCTGTCTTTTTATTAATAGTGTTGATCCTACAATGAAATCACTAATTTGTCAAAATGAAATTTAATCGCATATTTGAATTCAAAAACCGTTAGGGATCGCGATTTCGCAATTACTCTAAAATTACGCCGTCAAAGCGAAAACTGGTCTATATAGGTTCTTAAGCGATTTACAATCGATTTTCCGTCATTCGTATTTCGTATAAAGTGAAAAATTATAATTTTTTATGTAAATCGTTAGACTGAATGAAATCTTTGCATATTTATCGAGGACCGATGACATTACAATAATATGGTGTAATTGGACTGATCTGATGATGCAGTTAGAAGCTGGCACAGGAACTCCATAACGGAATAACATATTCTAATCGCTTTTGAGCTTTTTAGAGTTACCTTAAGATGTACTTCAACCATGAATGATTTTCAGGGTCTGATGATACAGCCGGAAGGTAAGCGTTAGTAATCCATAATAGAACAACGTATCCGAATGGTGTTCGCAGTTGTTAGAATTGTCTTGGAATGCACTTTGACCTTTATTTGTTTCCAGAGTCTGATGATACAGTCGGAAGGTAAGCGTTAGTAATCCATAATAGAACAACGTATCCGAATGGTGTTCGCAGTTGTTAGAATTGTCTTGGAATGCACTTTGACCTTTATTTGTTTCCAGAGTCTGATGATGAAGCCGGAAAGTAAGCGCTAGTACACCATAATGAAACAACGCCGCCTAGTCGTGTTAGGCCTTTTTGGTATTGTCGTGGAATACACTTTGACCACGATTGACTTTCAGGGTCTGATAATGGAGCTGGAAGTTTGGAAGCTCCATCATTAGACTCTGAAAGTCAATCGTGGTTAAAATACATTTCAGGTTAATTCCAGCAATAAGTCCAAATACGGTTAGGATATATTGTTCCGTTATGATATGTTAGTTCCAGTGCCAACCGTCGGGCTCTATCATCAGACACTAAAAGCCAATTACGGTCAAATTGCACTTAAAAAAAATCCATTAACAACAAATACGGCTAGACTGCGTTGTTCTATTATGGAGTACTAGTGATTACCTTCCGGTTCTGTCATCAAAGCCTGAAAACCACTCATGGCGAGAGTACATTTCAAGACAACTCTAACAAGCTATAAAACGACTAGGATATGTTATTCCGTTATGGAGTTTCTATGCTTACCTTCTGGCTCCATCATTAAATCAGTAAAATTATACCATATTATTGTACAGTCATCGGTTTTCAATAGGTTTTGATTTAATCTAACGCTATAAAGTCGTTCAAAATTGCATATAAGAATAACATTTTTTTATACACAACAATTTCGACTCTCAAATATATTCCGAAATCGCAATCGATTTTTGGGTCTACGTAAATATTAAAGCCGCGGATTTGCGTAAGTTTTGGCCGTGATTCTCGTAACGCTCTTATGGTCTGTCAAAATTGTATTCTGGTTAATTTGTTACGACCGCTGAACTGTCAAAGTGCGCATAGAACAATATTTTTAGACACATTAATGTTGTAAAGTTGTTGTAATAAACATAGATTACAAATTTGCAAATAATAGTAAGTCAGGCATTTTTTTTTCAAATTCTTTATTATTGCTTTCAAATTATTTAACATGGCATGTTTTATCATTTAAGAACTTGGAAAGCTAATATTTCGTAATCTTCAGTCTAAATTTATATTATTCACTCTTTATAATAATTTTATTATAAAGGTTATCATTGTTTTACGATTATCAGGCGTTAACCCTCACGCATTTTAAAGTTTGTATTAAGTTTATAACTTTCCACAAAACTTTATCATTTGACAATTTGAGAATAGATTGGAATACTAAACATATTAAATATAGGCTAACAACACCAATAAAATTTAATTTACTACATATGTTTCATACAACTCAAATGTGGTTTTTTAAACAAAATTAAATAGGAATGCATCGTGAGATGAAAATACAAATACAATTATTATCATTCCGAGGAATGGCGAGCTCATGTTATAACTACATAAGATGTTAATTACTCAACGCCTCATAGACAAAGTTTTGAAATGACTATTGTATAATTGTACAGAAAAGGTTTTGAAATGGTGATGTCAAGTACAAGTACAGTAGCGATTTCCATGCTATTTCGTTTTTTACAAACAAACTGTTGGGTATTGTCGTGCTACCGCCACGTCGTCGTCGGTTTTCGGCTTCTTTAATTTAGTGTCTGGCGATGGCCTGGATCGCATTTATCTGTTCTCAAGCGATAGAGAAACGCTAAAACAATACAGTGGAAAAATAATGGGAAAGAAAAAGGAACATACCGCGGGAGACGCGGCCTGGTCGCACTCACTGCGGCGCGCCCTCTTGCTTTCTCCGTTTTGGTCCAATGTCTTGATCACCGACTTGATAAATATACCGAAATTACGAATGGTACACGTTGCTGACCCAATGCACGGGAGCCATCACAATGCCATTTTTCGCATTAAAAATTATATGCGCCGCGGCGCATTAATGTGAGCTGTAATGACCGCTAGATGGCGCTTCTTTCAGTTGCAGAGGTGTTGAGGAAAAATTGTGTAGAGGGATATTTTATTTCGGATTACTATTATGTCGTAACACAAACGATTATTGCCTTATTTTGGTCATAGTAGACTAACTGCTCGTAAGTCCTAAGATTGTCAAGGAAAATGACGTTATTTTCCAATTTAAACTCAATCATTTCGATCACATTTTTTATTTACCTAAGTAAAACTACTTTAGAAAACTTTAAAAACTATACAAAGATCTACTTTATAAAATCAAAGCTTATAAAATACTGCTTTACTTATTGTTTAAAGACACCTGTTATACATGAGTAAGTTACATAAAATATTTTTCGCATTATAAAATATATTATACAAATGTAATTTATTTTACAATATATCTGAACGAGAATACAATTTTTGTGAAACAGATTTTTCCACCATAAAAATTTGTTATTTCATAGCTATTTTTATTGTATATTTCTACTTTTTATAGATTCTTTTACACTCTTGGGTCGTTAAAATTAATTCTTATTAATTAACCGTAAGCTAGTAAATAGATACACAAGAAAAAAAATTAAGGTAAAAGCTTATTTATTATCATGCTTTAGACTAGCGCCATACCAGTTATAGTACAGTCATAATACAAAGTTTTACCAGTCCTTCTAAAGAGAGGAACTGTGTGATTTGGTTCCACTTTGCATTCATAAGAATTGTATATGCGTTTAATCAGCCTATAAGGACAGATTAAAGCATCGACAGCAATCAATCATCAGCTGTTTTACAGTCATTTAGTGCTCGTTGGACGGCAACTACTTAATTTTTTTCAAACGCGATAAGTAAGTTGAGAGATGCACGGGAACAGATGAATATACATAGCTTGCTGAAATGTGCTAAGTATTTGTATCCGAGGCTTAACGTTTGATATGGAAAATGAAAATGGATACGGAGGGTCGGACACGCACTTTCGATAGGAATCATTTTTCTGAAGATATTTCTATCCTTTGTTGGTGTACAATTAAACCGTCCACCGTGATACTAATAGTCTGGTTAAAATTAATTTTCTGACGCTAATTCAATATTTGTGTCTGTTTCAAACTTGAATTAGTGAATAAATGTTTATTTATTCACCGTTGGGAATAAATTGGTGAATGAGCGTTCAGTAGGTACGATGATTCAGAGAGCCACAAGAAATATTACCAGTTCTATTAATAACGTAAACAGAACTGTGCATACTAAATGTTGTAAGTGAAATTGACAAAATATATGTGCTAGAGGTAAATTTGAATTTATACCTTCACAGGAACCTTTTCGAGCGTGAAAAGTTGCAAAACCAAGTAGCAGAGCTAACAGCTAAAGTGGATCAACAAAACGCCACGATCAGCACTCTGCAAAGGCGATTAGCGCTAGAAGCAAAAAATTTTCAACATCGTCTGCAAGCGGAAATAAACAGGCACAAAGACACTCGCCACCACCTGGACCAGGCCATCAATAACGCTGACAAATTATCTCTCCTCATTGAGGTAATTTTGATACAATTGGCTTAGTTGTTCAACACTTATTCTTTGATTGACAGACAACTGCCAATAAATGGATATAATTAATAATATAAACAATATGCAGTTTCGATCAACTTTATAAGATAATATGTTCCGTTGTTGATAATGTCTTAAGTTAAATCATACAGACAATTTTTAAAAAGTGCCAAGAGAAACTGTAATCGCGTTAAATATCTATGAATTGTTTTAAAAATATCAGTGTTGTATAAAATTTTTAATCAGATGCAAATATTTGGAAAAATAGTTGGTTTAGATTTTTTTTTGTAATGTATCTCAATATCGTTAGAGAAACAAATTATTATAATAATAGTTATCCATGTTCTAGAAATAAACAAATAAATACCGTGCAGAAATATGATTATTTATTAGTAAAATTGAATGAACGTACCATTTATTTTTATCAGTGCAAAGATATCGGTGTGGCGGAATATTTAAATGATCTATAGATCTTTAAAAATTCTACAGCATGTGGAATGTACAGCATGTCGATGTATTTTTCTCTTCAAATATTTCTTCTTTTAAATTTCGCTATTTAAATACAAAATGAAAAAAGCAAAACATCAATAAACCTGCAGAACCTTAAATTCTGTGTAAAAAAAATTGAATTGGTCATTACTAATACCAATTTTGTAGTAGCTATTTGAGTTCCTTTTCATTTATTTGCAATAATATAATATCATCAAATTTTTTTCTCTAAAATCTGCACAATGTTAAAAAAACTTCCATATCGATATACCTTCAAAATCTAACGAATGCCTTCAATGACCATGTTCATTTATTACATCCATTTTGAAAGTACATATCAATTTAATTTAATTTTAAACGCTCTGTATACAGTTAATTTCTGGTTTAAAATTGAAAAGTATTTAATTATAGGAATCGAATAAGACTAAATTAGCAAAATTTTTTGTATCGCATCGTAATTAAAAGTTGAATGTTGTAGTGTACGTTTTTTTTTTCAGATGAAACAGAAGATGGCAGGAGTGCCAGCGAAAAATAAATCATTGTCAAATAAATCGTCAAATATTATCAATGGTAGCTTGTCCAGACCCACGAGCAAGACAGAACGATCTGACCAAAGTTCTCAAGAAGTGTGTGTACTGGAAACAAATGAAAATGTATTTCTTTTCCCATATTCACCTTTTAATTAGTTTGATAGAAGTTCGTTGATCCTTGTTTATTAATACGAAATTTTTTTCTTATAATCTCAGGCCGACGTACAAGAAATAGCTAAATTGTGTGAGAATTCGCGCAGCATAAGTAGTGCATTATCACGTGAAGAAGATGATGCTTATGAGGCGAGATCGCGTCATTACACCAGGAGTCGCTCGAATTATACAAGGAGATCTACACCTAATAGAAAAGTTATTAAAGAGACCGACACAGATGTATCCGATTTAACGAGAACAGTTCAAAATGGAATGAACAATTTATCTTTGTTTGATGACGAAATCGATTTTACTGATTATTCATCAGACGCGGCTCAAAAGAAGATAGAAGCCATGAAAGCTGAAATGATGAAAAAAATTAAAAACAAGGAAGACGCGCCGACTAGAAAATCAAGCGCTGTAAGAAAATATTCTGCGGACGAGTCTATAGAGGAACAAATTGAGGAAGAGGTAGTAGAAAATGAAAACTCTTACACTAAATTTCCAAAAGTAAGACAAAATTCAGCAGTTATTTTTAATAATAAAACTCACCTTGAAGAATCCGCAGACAGCACTAAGGAATCAGTTTCTGCAGACGAAGAACAAGATGAAATAGTGGAAAATAAAAATTTTAAAGCACCGATCAATAAATACTGTAAAGACATAATTGCAGGCATCGAGAAGAGCAGTAAAATTATAGATAAGCATATTGATGAGTTCAAAAGTTCAAAAATTGAAGGAGACAGAATAGTGGAACAATTGCATGCTGTTGATAAAATGAATGAATTAGTCACAAGCAGAAACGATATACCCGAAGAAGCTTTAGTTGAATTGAATAATAATTTTAAAATGTTAACGGACCAAGTTTATAATGATATTCAACCTACTAAGAAGCGATTATCGTCTGGCAAATTAAGTGCGTCAAGATCCAATTCAAGAGCTAACCTTTTTGGGGACGCTAATTTAAGCAACAAAGATTTATTAAATGACCTGCTAGGAAAAAAATGATAATAGCTATTTTCGCATATGTGTATATAAAATTTTCTTTAACGGTTTTTGGAACAATTGTCTGCTCTGTAGTGAGAAGTGTTTATGAGCGTAAAGACTTATTCAGTTTTTACGTGTAAAGAAAGCGAACCACGCTTTTTGGTACGGATGCGACAAAAACTTTATAGATTACTTCGTTCATAAAATCTTTCGGCAGGCGATTGACGGTTCGATCTAACTTTGCTCTTTATGCAGAAGCAAGTACCGGATTTGTGAGATTTTTTTGAATCTGTTATGGATTTATTACCCTTTTATTTCCTTTTCAAAAGAATTTAGCTTTTCTATATTTGTTACGTTTTAAAATTAATTATGAATTTAGATAGGCCTTTTATTGCTTTTTTAAAATGTATGAGGTATGTTTTCTAATTACTTAAAGTAGTTGATTATTTATTGTTTAAAGACAATGTGTACAATCCGTTATAGCAGTTACAAAGCTTTCATTATTTCTAAAAACGTATATGTATATTAAAGTACGGCAAATTCGTTTGGAAGCGACCAAAATTATTAACAATAGATTATAGAAGATACTGCAGACAGTTTCCGAATGGTTTGCAATTTATGACTGCTTTCACGGAGTACAGTTAAATTTCGGTCCGTTGACCCTTAATCGATAGCTCAGTGCCGGTAACTCGTGTAAAATGATGAATTAACGGCCCATATACAGGATGGGCGGTTGACGGTGTATAGTGAAATCGTCCTTGAACCTCGGGACAGTTGGATTGTATGTATTGTGTATGCTACATTCGTTTATCTGTTTCATGTACATGTATAATGTCTTATATTTTATTATGCAAGTGTACGCTAACAGTGAATTGGATGTTCCATTCTCTAAACTTTAAAATATTCGCTAAGAAGTTTAAATAGTGAATGATCAAAATTACCATTTTAATGTATTGTGCCTCGCTACACCATACATATTTTTTGTAATCTTATAATTAATTTTCAATAACTTTGTACCTGTGTGAGTGTTAAAAATGGCGTGATGTGTGTTTGCGCAGAATTCTATTCACATTCTACGGCTCAGAATAGTGATTGTTATTGTATATGAAATATTGAAATATATTTTGTGATGAATCGATGGTTTCATTGTATGCGTCTTTCTCTAGTCCCTTAGAGACCCCGCACCACCTTCCTGCCGCTGGGCGGCACTGATAAATGCTTTCAGTTTTCGTGTGACTGACTACGGATTTCCTTCATTGGCCTCGGGGACAACGAATAGGGAAAATTATTTTTGTAATATATTTTTATCGTAAAACAATTGAATGTCCAGTTGTACATAACAATATTATTTTATATAATGTAATATGACAATACAATTTCACAATAATCCCATTAGCTTTATGTGACAATTATTTTAAGGGTGACTGCGAAGAAAAATATTACTGTAAATGATAATTCGAGTCTTAGATTATTATCTATATCAGAATGCGTAATTTTAATTATTTCGATGCCTTAGATTTAATAATAGCATGTTACTTCTATGGGTTCTTGAAATTTTAAGAATTTAGTGAATAACGAATCATTTTCAAATTGGGAAATTTAAGTGTAAAAAAGTAGCAAGTTCGAATCATGGCTTCAAATTAATGGACGACCCTCAATCTGCACTGCATTAAAATTCAAATCCCTTAGTCTGAAATAATGGGAGAATGCGTCTTTGCAGAAGGCAAACTTGAAGTGCAAAGCAAACTCAAAATCTTGGCGCCAACTGAAGCGTTAGTAATCAGTTCATGGACAACCGAGCTTTGCGCGACGTCTTTAAAGTTTGCCTTAAGAATATGACAATTGCCTACGGGAAAAGGTGATTGCATTCATTTCCAATAATAAATATTTGGATATATAATATGCAAAATTTATCTGTTACCTGTCCTCACGAATAGTATTGTCTTGTAATACTATCTGTCTAAATTTTCATATTCATTCACTAGAACGTTACGTTAAATCTACTGGTATCTCAGCACTGCATGCAATAGCTTAACAATAACGCATTTACCTTAAAGCTCTACGAGATGTTGCTATAAAAGAGCATTTAGAAAATAAAAATTGGATTTTTCATATATATACTTGTGTAGATAAACTTGAAAAGCAAATCGTAAGTAATTTTCAACGAAATCGTTGAAGCCGATTCTTAGATTAACGTATATATTTTTTTATCCAAAATTTATTTACATCATCCGGTAGCTAAAGGATTAAAAAATTCGTTGCGTTTAGTGCGGACTATGTAGCACTGCGCACAGCGGAGGGGCAAGAGCCGATATTTTGAGGTCGTTTTAATGCATCAAAATATTTCTTTTTAGTATAAATTTTGACTCTGAGAAGCTACGATCTTCTTTTGAGTTTTAATTGTCAGCTCTTTTTAAAATCTATCGATTGCTTACATAAAACATTATTGACAAAAAGTTATAGAAAAACTATATAAAGTTAAATTAATAAACAGAAATAATACGATATCGGCCTATAATCGTTAAAAAAAAACCAAATCCAAAATAGACATCGTATACGGTTCGAAAGGGATTCTCAAGAACAATCCAGAGGTACTTATAAAACATTACACGATTGCCGGAAACATAGAAGAGTGAAGATCTACGAGTGGATCAACGACGGCGCCAGTACACCAGCGGCCGGGCGATCGAGGCTATGCAAGTGGATGATGTATTCACTTTTACATCGACGCTGAACTGCATAGACAGCGATTATGTGCGAACACCGATAATTAAAAACACATTTAGCAGCAACTAGTGCATGATTCACTACTACGTTTATAAATACACAAAATTCGAAGGTCTCTTTAGTATTCAAAAATAATTGTACATCGCTGAAAGAAAATGTTATTCGTTACATGCACGTATTCACGTAAAATACGCGGCCATGTCCGCGATACAGACAAACCCCGATTTTTTTAATAAATAAGTATTAAATAGGGATTTTTTCAAGGTGCATGTTTATTGATGTGTTACATTTTTCCTATCGCTTTGCAGCAATCTGTGTGAGTGATTTTGTGAGTAGGGACAAGTAAGTAGCAGGTAGCCGGGGATGCGTGCGTTATTTGATTTGACCAATGAGCGTGCGCGGTGCTAGAGTTGGCTATTAGATGTTATATGATAATGATAATGCTAAATGAATAGACTGTTGGAACTTGTGGCGTAAGTTGGGTTCGCATAAATTCTGAGGGAATATGTTATTTTAGGGCGATTGGTTATTTAAGAGGAAGGAAGTTTCAGGAAACTATTCAAAATTCCCTGTTATAAAAGCAGCGAATGCACAGAGTTTATGAATGTCATTGTATATATCCTTGGATTATCTAAATGCATACCGAGTAAGATGACGGAAGACAATGTAATGCATCTTCAGTGAAGCGCACGTGTCATGGTATCATGTTTCAGAATGAATTTTACAGTTAGCATTATCTAGCTATTATTGAATAAAAGTACCTTATGCTGCACATACGATAGCTGAAAGACTCTGAGCGTTCGACATCACGTGATGTAACCATTTGTGTCGGAAGTAGTAATTATTAATTTTATGGTACATATAATTTACTTTCATATTGATTTGACAAGACTTCATTGATCCTTTGATATAGAATTGTAGACGTATTAAAGTGTTAGCGCCGAAGCGCTCAAAACTTCTGATACCCGAGAAATGGAAACTTCTGGGAGTTAGATTAGAGACAAATTGAAGTTTAAAGTCACGCGGAGTTGCGGAAGGTCTGTGCAATATCGGCATTGACATAGTTGCTGGAGAGGCAGCATCTACGACACTTGAACAATTCCGTCGTAATTCGCCCCGTTGGTGGATCTGGCGTTATCGAGAAGTTATGCTTAGTAGTGATTGGATAACGAATTTGTTACAATAACTAAATGCGTATGTAAATTTTGCAGCAATCAGAGGAATAATTAGAAAATCTTGTCTGTTTGTGTACTTGACCTTTAAAAGGTCTCATTCTAATGGATTATTGTTTTATTGTTATTTTATTGTAGTCTCGATGTCTAAAAGGCGATATTTTGAAAAAGAAATACATTCGTCTTCTTAATGACATTAACACATTACATGACATTAACATCCAGTGGTCAATTCTCGCTATTTGTAAGATATCAAAATTATTTTGTTGCACTACGAACAATATATTAACACATTCAAAAATATACAAATAAATATGTATCTTCCTAAAATCTAATTCAAAAGTTCTGTCTGTACATACACAAACAGTATTATCAACACAAGATTACATCTCTGAAGTAAACTCGCCAAGAAGGTACCTACAATTTGCCCTCGGCTGCATCAAATAAACCAAGACCGAAAACTAAGATCAAAAATTCAAATAGACAGAAGACCAAACGAATTACAACATACAGCTATATGAATTGTTGCGACAACATAGGGCGAATCTACGGCCGTCTATGTGCTCTGAGAAACGTTTGTTAGTTGTAGGAAATTCAACAGCTGGGAGTGTTCGTCTTGGAATAATTAATTAAGTAAATATGGTTATTTATTCCCCTAGCTAATTCTAAAGCAAAAACAGACTGTAAATTTGCTGTTCCACTTCGAGGGATCCACTTCCGAGAAATTTGATTTCGTGAGTAAATGATTTGTTTCAATCTTATTCCGCTAAAGGTAGGTAGGCAACATGCTTTTAAAGAAAGAACTCCTCGGCATTCGCTATTGCTTTTTTTTAGGGTTCTGTACATATGTGAAAGGTAAAAAAGGAGTCCCCAAGGCGATGTCACAGCAAGTATTATTGCTGTTTATTTAAAATTTAAAACATATATAATTTTATGAAAATTAAATATAAGAGAAAATTTAAAAATGCGATCTTTTGTTTGTTACTCTGTGAGCGTATCTAGAGGGTATTGTAAAGAAGTGTGTTTTAAGAATGGATCCTTTTTTTTTTTAGGTAAATTTAAACTAAATATGCCTATAAATGTGTGAAAAAACAAAGATGTGGGTTGGACTTATTTTTTAACTTTGCTAGCATACGGTTTCAGATAATTTTAGAATTAAATTATTTCAAAAGTATTACAGGAACATTAAACTGATTTACAGGTTTATAGCTTTCCAATAAAGTAATCAAATATGTTTTAAATTACCATCACAAGAGACTATATTCTATAAAAACATGTTCGATTCAATGTGACATAAGCTCGCTCAGATTTTGTGTTCATTTTGAAAATCACAAATCGTACACAAAATTTCTTTAATAAAATACTTTTTTTTATCTTATCTGTATATCACTATGTTGAAGTAAATTTTGTTATATTTTCATTATAGATCTAATTATAGAATGTAGAAGAATTTAATTCCAACTTAAATCAAAATAAAATATTATATAATTACACTTTATCGGAGTTTATGAAACGAAAATGTGTAACGAAAAAGAGAGCTAGAAATGTATAAATAGATTTTAGGCTATGAGCGAATGAGATAGAATGCGCTTACATATTTTCCCCGTCCTTGTCCCCTCTGTGCAATGGTTCGTAGCGGTCTGCGTCCCTACTGCTCTACCGTCGTATACGGGCCTCTGTTTTTCTCTCTGTTTACCACCTCCATAGTTTATTCATCTCATTCTCTAAAAAAATAACCAGATTACCAAGTTTCACTTTTACCGCGTGTGAACTCCACTCGATTTTTTTTTACATATATGCACTTTCCGTTCAAATAAAAGTAAGTTTAAAAGGGAAATCCCTGAAAAGTTACAGACTTACTACAAAACCTACATTTAAATAGTGTTTTGGCACATATTATGTGCTATATACATTATACATATTAAAATAAGACTGTGAAGTTTTCAATAATTTACGTGAGGTTTTTATCTAATTAGGGCGGGAAAGTTTATGAATTTTAGTGACTTCAATTTTAATAAGATTCACATATGTACGTTATATTACTACTGATGTGAATTTTTTCACATGTCAAAAAACCTTCATATTTCGAAATGGAGCCTTAAATCGAAAAATGGTTATCACGCATCCATAACATTTTTTATTATAAGATTTTTAAATTAACTTGATGAGTTTTTTTTAAAGATTTAATATTATTATTTTGTGAGCGTGATTAACATGACGCGTTGACGTGATTAACAGCGTCTTTCTAATACTAACGGTCTCGTGAGTTAAGCTACGGTCAGACAGACAGATAGACGACCGGATGTATATGGCGAAACCACAAAGGTTCCCTATTCGCTTCGGAATCCTAAAAAGATTATAGGTATATTACAATTTATTATTCAGACTCCATGTTTTTGCACACATTTCTTTCTCTTGCATTCCATCTCGTATCAGATGCGACAAATAAGTCGCAGGCAATGAAATAAAATTTGTAACTTTTTTTGTTACATCAACTTCCAAATCATAGCGGTGCTATTGGTTTTCATTTCAAAAATAAAACTCAAAGCTCATCTTCGGCACGTTTCATAATTAACTATAACAAAAAAAAATACATACATACGTAATGCTCCGCGACGATTGCAAACTGTATAATGTTCCGTTTCCCCGATATTAGTTCAGAAACTCCATAAGCGGACAAGAAACATTCGAGTAAATAATTATTTCTGATGAGGAATCTTCGCTGTGTAAATACCGTAACCGGGCTCCACGGCAGCCGAGTTCATAATCAACATCCAATTACAAGTGACGGCTCCCGAACAGAAACAATGGCTTCCTCGATGAACTAAAGCACTTCTGGCGTGAATTTTGGCGTTCGCTCGTCAAAATTTCATTGGATCAAATTTTGTCTATACAACTCTTGCAGCCGGCAAAATACGTCGGCTAACATAGTACATTTGTAGGGTCATCTAGTGTAAGAACTCCGCATGTATTGAGCGAGATGAGCGCACCAGAAGAGTGCATTGTAGACTGACTGTCGTGGCGGGAGAGGTCAGTCTAATTCAATTAATCAATGCGATTCCACTTCTAGTGGTACAAATATATATTTGGTAATCTAATGTCTCTAAAAAAGTAAAAGCGTAATTATTAAGTCATAAACCGGCTCTCGCAATTCGATTTAAATTTTATAGAAAATTTGTTGGAACGAGTTGGAACTCGTTCTTGTCTCTGGTCGCCAGAAGCTATGAAAACTGAAGTTAGCAACGTACTAGAAGTCCCGAAGATCTTAGAGATAGAAGATCTTAGAAAAGAGAGACTGCTTTGTCAGGGAATAATGCATATGTCTTCTATCTCGCAAAAAGTCACTTACCTTTTATGTAGACAAAAACGTGATACAGTAATTTATGAAAAAAAATTGTATATTTTTTTGTACTTGTAATATATTAACATAAATATGTATATCAACAACAAACAGTAACAATTATCATTCCTTTAAACTTTTCGCTTAAAGAATAATGGAAATTAAAATTACAAAGATTAGTCCTTTTTTGAAAAATCCAGACCAGCTCTTTTAATATTTGTATAGGTACTGTTTTAATTTTCACGTTATGTAGATGCAGAACTAACACTTTAATTTTATATCCATTCATATTTAGAGTTTTACACGAAACCAAAAATTCGCACCGACAAGACTAATACGTACTTTATTTAAGCTTATAGCATAATCAGTATGTTTCATATGTTGTATAAATATAATAACGGTAAAACATTCATTAATAATGTCTGCTGTAATCATTAATGAAATAAAGCACCTACTCGTTCTAAATACCAGAAAACTAGCATTTCGCTTAGTCCTTATCTTTTATCAAAACAAACAATACTTTAAAGTGCATTGTGCCCAGTAGACTCCGATGTCACGAACGGAAGTCCGATCCCGCTGGGAATAAGAAAAGCTTTCTGCTCAGAAACAAGAAAATTCTATTTTTAGGTAAAGAACAATCCAATTTACCGCTTTGATCCATTTCAAACATACAGTAATTGGAATTCAGACCAAGCCCATAATTGATATTGCCATCCAAGTAATTGACATAATCAGTGTTATTAAGCAGCCGATCTGCAATCTGATACATCGATAATTAAATCTGAATATTTCTTTATTGATTGTATTAAATCGATATGTCTATGGTGCTGAGCGGTTAGGTAAATGATCATGTAAATGTTTCCATTCTGATAGAATTGGTTATTGGAAACAAAATTGGAAAATCATAGAGTTTTGCGAGGAATTTTAAGAGGAATATCGATAAAAAAAGCATACCTCTTCCCTACAAAAACTGTTCCGTAGAAATTTAATCCTTGACTCTATGACGCCTCAGCGGTTGACTTCGAATAGGAAGTGTAAATGGGCTTCATTCTGACGGGTGGAATAACCAATGAATTTTTAATTTAAATCAAATTAAAACGCTCGCTTCGTGTCTCCAAGAACAGATTAAGCCGCAGGTCCTGAATGTTTTCATCTCACTCGCGCCCCTCGATAGCACAAAATCGGCAGCGACTCTATAAAAAAAATTATAACAGATTTTAAGTTTTAGTGTGCTTATGTTTTTTATTTTATTGCAATTGTGAAGCTACTACTATTCTTTGCAATAACTTCTTCGAAACCTTCAATAAGTAAATATCTTTGAATTTAGAAAAAAAAGATTGTTACAAAATTGGAAAGATCGATATAAGTGTAATTTATTTAATATATGACAACAAAAATACTAATATTTTATTGGTTATTTTATTTTATATGCAATATATCTATGACGCTATAGATAGATATTTATATGAAAACATAATAAAGAACTATTAAAAATACGATCATGTAATTATTGTCCATAGTAGGTAGCGCTCGTATACTTCTTAAAACCGTTCCGATTAATAAATAACTGTTTTTGTCAATTAATTGATACATTGTCAAATTGCTTATTGTTTAGGATCTTTAATACAAAATCTCTGAAAACATCAACCTTGTAGCTATATTTCGGTTACAACCGAGAATTAATGAATTTCTTTTCAACAATTCCTCATTTCATTTATAAACGTTTTTATAAAAGTTTACATTTTCTTTTAAAAGTAATCCGTGTAAATGAAAACTATTTGAATAAATCACTATCTTGAAGATGAATTCCTATAAATGTAACAGAACTATATCACATAAAAAAAGAATTCGCGTGTTTTTGTAAAAGCTAGCCTATTGAAATCTAAACTTTAAGCTTCAACAACGGCTACTAAAGTTTTATGTGAAGTAAAAAAGAAAAAAAGTACTTCCAGCCTCGTCGAAAACTGTGTTTGGATAATAAAGACCTAAGTTTAAATATCCAGACACTAAAAATAAAATTCGATATTGTTTCAATTCAATTAAAGCTCCTTTCATTTCAGCCGCAAAACAATTTTGGGGAAACGAATTCAATTCATTACATCCTACCGACGCAGTAGTAATGATTTCTCAACTTTAAAAAAATAAACGTGAACTAACAAATCATAATTACAAGTAATAAAAAAAAAGATCAATCTGCAATCAAGCTAGCATTTTATTACGTAATGACAAATTAGAATTTATTAGTACTATTGTATTCTTAGGAGTCACTCTGGAGAACAGGCTTCAATGGGGTCCAGATATCAGAATGTTGGCTAAAAAATTTGTGTGTCAGCTCCGACGCACGACTGGTGTTTACACCTTACGAACGATTATAAAATAAATAGATTAGGGAATGAGGGTAAGTGAATGCATTTTTTGTATTACTTGAAGCATGCATGATACATTTATTTATATTAATTGTACAATGAATTCGTTAAAATACATAACAAAACTATGAAAGCATAAACAATGATAATTTAATGTAATAAAGTTTTAAGCAAAATTGATTTTTTTCACCATTTACGTCATATTACGTTGTATTTATTCCAAGAACAATATCGAAATCATTGAATATTGAGACAAAAGGTCGTAGTGACTAAAACATAGACGTCGGAAGATATATGTGTGATAAATCGCGAAAACATCGCATCAAAAAAATCGTGAACAACACTTCAAATACCCCTTTTTTTGTGATATGAGTTAGTAGGAAAACTAAACTAAACAAAAATAGTAAAGTATCGAATTTCCACATTCCAATTTCAATAAGTGATGATAACCGAAATGAATGATTCTGTTAAAAAAAGAAGTACGAAAGTAAATGTCAGCAAGATTAAGATCATGGTGTATGAAAAAAGCAAAACACGACTGAACGGGAGGAGAAAGTTCAAAAAGTGAAGGACTTTCTTTATTTGTAAGCTGTAACAAACACAATGGAGGTATTGAAAGGAGAGTAAATACGGGAAATAAAGTAAATGGGGCCTTGCAGCGGTTATGAATAAAAAAGTATGTCACCAAAACGCATTTAACTATTCATTATGGAGTTCTGATCACTACATCTATCTACCGTAGTGGGAATCGAGTGTGGGTGGCTGCAGTAGACAAGTGCAAATGGAGATGGCTCAGCCCTATGGAAAGACAAACGTAAGTACATTTTTGAATCCAATCTATAGAGCGAACGTACGCGACAGAAAACGTAACAAGAAGTGGCCTAGAAAATGTGAAGCAAACTAAGTAAGTGTAATCAGCGACCACGTATAGCGTAATTTGTAAATTTGCTTTTATTTAAAATATTCAGTAATGTCGCAACCGATAGCTTTAATTACGTTTTATTTTGTATATCACAATATTTTGCTTCAGCTCTCTTGAATAATTGTTTTTGTCATCAGTGATACAACGCGACTCTATTGTTACAAGAACTATAGAAATCGAACAATGCATGTTACGGACAGAGCTCTGTAGCATTTACATAGTTTAGGGACATATTTATAAACGAATCTGTATTTTACTGTGTATAATTATTTCCCATACAGGGATTACATTGGGAGCTTATTAATAGGATACGTGTGTAAAATAAAAAACATTGCCCTTGTTTATGCTTAATTACACCAATGAGAATTAACTTTAGGCCTAAATTGCAATTTGTATTTATCTGCGTTTTATGAATTTTGTAAATGTGAACTCCATCGCCAATAATGTATGTCGCCTATAAAGTAGCACGAAAAGAAAAAAAAGGTTTTGCAAAAATATTCAAACAAATAATATATTCGACGCCTGTTGTTTTATTACTCCACTATGAGACGCATCCTCTCACAGTCTTGCACCAGATCAAAAAGCTAGTATTTTTAAGTTACTTCAGTGGGGGTTGAATGTTGGTTAGAGGCTTTTCAGCAGTTTATCTTCTGCATTGCGCTGTCTGAAAACTCGAAACTTGTAAGTTAACTTGTATGTACTGATTTTAGATGATAACAGCCCTAGAATGAACTTGTGGTACGTGTATTCTGAAAGTTTATCTGAACTGCTGATTAATCGTCTGAAAATATTGAAGAAAAAAATTCTGATTTATCATTCTGTTCTGATTCATCATCGCTAACGTATATCTAATGAAAGTAGCTGTAAGTAATTTAAGTAGTATTGTAGAATCTGTTTGCTCTGCGGATTTCTTAGTTCATTTTATTTAATAGGCACAATCAATCGATAAACTGATTTTATTCCCTTTCAATACACAATATTAAATTAATACGATAGTATATAGTATTTTCGGGGTTCATGGTCATCTATCAGTTCTGAATTATTTTTCTATGCATTTCAGATATATATTGGATTTCTTCATCTCATATATAGCAATATTTTTTTAATCATGATCCTACAAACTGAATCTCATTTTCAATTTCAATTCCGATTCCGCTTCCGATTCCCATATACGTTCGACTTTCGAGTTGTATCTCGATTTCTCTCTCGACTTTGACCTCTATTTTATTCATTCTCGATGCTGATTGCTTCATTACATTCATTCATTATGCACCTGCGCGGAGCACCGTTAAATTAGGAATAAATTTAAATCTCAAGAAAGTCATTTCAGTGGTCATTCCAATATTAAAATAATGCACAAACCAAAGTTTTCTAGCTCCATTCACTAATTCAAGTTAATAATTATTATTATCTGCTGGAAAAAAAATTTTTAGTTTCCGTTTTAATGCATAAATTTCGATTTTATAGTAAAAACAAAACCAAAATATTAATTTTTGACTAACGAAGTTTTTTTTGTCTGTTTTACGTCGATCAATTAGTTATGAAGGTTTTGGTTGTGGTACCGTGTTTGGATGGATGGATGGAAGATAGCGCCAATTCACATGCTACACACACAGTTTATAATAGTGTGTGTCTTTCTCAGATGTACCAACTGTTTTTGTATTTTAAAGAGTGTAAAAATGGCGTCAGTACATTATACACAAGACTTTCATTTATTCTATTTTATTTGCGATTGAATTTATCAAAATAGGAACCACAAATTTTTCTTTGGAAAGTTTGTTTACTAGAAAACATCAGAGCTAACAACCATAAACAATTGATTGAAACGATGTTTGAATCATTCAAAATTAAGAACTGCAGCTGCTTTTAAAATGCAATGTTACATGTTCACTTGAACAAATTCAAAAATAATGTGGATGAATATTGTTCGCGACGAAAACGTTCCAGCGCAACCCGACGAACACACGTCGTGCACATACTCGCTTTCTTATTTTAGTCCATATAGTTCGTATAGACGAATTACGTACGTGTGATTTGTAAATAAGAAAACATAGCTTTTTTGATGTAATTTTTAGTGAAATGTACATTTATAGATTCATTTTTTGTAAATAAAATATGAGTTTTACTTCCGAAATATATCAAATAGGTATGCATTTTAGTAACTCGGTAATCCATCATAGGGCCGATCACGTGACATAGACAACTGTTGATAGTAGTCGTTCATGGGCGCCAGATAGCGACGCCCGTTACGGAAAGGTCCGGGGTCGATGTCAGGCAATAGCATTGTTCTCCCGAGGGTACGGATTCCGATCGAGAACAGATATTGAGATCCGGGCCGATTCGATGGGCAGATTATGATAGCCGTCAGACGTGTAGCACCGACCCTCCGGAAAACCACCGCTCCCACGAGTGCGATGGACGTCGCGAATACCTCCGGCATCTCGATATAAAAAGGAACCGTAGAGGTTGCGCCCGCCGCCCACGGGGACAAACGCAGGCTGTCCTGCATGCGTACGTGCTGCTGAACGATCGGCCTATTATTTGTGACTACCCTCGAAATTCGAGATCATCAAGAGTGACATAACAGCAAATACCGATGTTGCCGCAACTTTAATAACTAAAGTGCAGGTCGACACGGCCCCGCGACCGTCACAGATGTGTAAACGAAGCGCACTGGTATGGCCGTCCTCCGCATTCGACGGACCACTGCCGCGCACCTACTACGCTGCTGATGACGAGACGCCTGACCGAACAGCGTGGGAGCGATATTCTATCGTGAACTTGCCTTGCTTTGGAAGTTGCTGCATCGACTGGACTGATCACCTTGATGAGGTCCTAGAGCTCTATGCAGCCGGATTCCACTCGTTGTGATCGTGATCACTTACCATGAGGAATATCACAGTGGAACGAGAAGTATAGAGGCAGCGTATCGCTGACGCGTGCTGCTTTGACTGCTGCTATTGGATACATGGATCGTCTGACTGACGGCGGTCGGCGACGTGTACGGTAAGATTTACATGGAGCGGATCACTGATCCGTGCTGCCTCGACTACTGCTGTCGGAGGTCCAAAGACGTCCGACGGGCGACGGTTGGCGGCATGCGTGGCTTGATTTGTATGGAGCGGACTGCTGATGCGTGTTACTAGCCGTAGCTGGGCGGCCGGCGATATGTGCGGCTAGGTCTGCTGCCCCTCCCTCGGCCTCACCGAATGCCATTTCATCATGCCAGGTGCTCGCCCCGCTCTGCCTGCTGGAGTGCGCGTACGCAATGGTGCGTGCCTGCCTCATTAGCGCACTACCGCTAGATTGGTAGTGCGCTTGCTTCAACGATCAATACCATCACGATTGGTCACCTTCGGTCCAGTCCCCTAGACCATTCGTTTAGTTTAGTATGTTACTGTGTGTCAGTGTTCCTTCGAGCCGCGTTCAGGAGTGTCGGGCTCTGCGCGTGTATGAGTGTGTATGGTGCCACGCATTGTACATCGCACGGCGACAGTTATGCCACGTTTGCGCTCGTCCTGATGATATACTCCGGTTACTGTACCGTCTGCACGCCGAGTCCACGCACGGTTTCTGCGCATAGGGAGCGCTTCCGTAGGTTCACACTCCAGATACCGATCGCTATTTTAGTTATTTCGTGTGTTTTACAGGCATAAATAGTTTGCCATTGACTACGTGAGGGCGGCCGCATGTTGACCAGCAGCAGTCTAGGGGGCGGACTTGCTCAGCGTCACGGTTAGCGGTCAAACTCTGTTATTGATGGTCAATCTATGTCCAAATTTTAAATTCAGTAAGTTGCATTACGTTTTTACGTAACGATTAAAGGTCATTTTTGGATTTCAAATTTAAATTAATTGAATTAAGGGCCTAAAGCCCACGACCGGAACCGTTAGAATTATAACCGCCTATCGCGGTTTTTTGCCATATCCTTCACTACTCGCTTTTACAACCGTCGTCTAATATTGAATCTATTACTCATGGTAATAGATAGCTTTAGTTATTTTTACCTCTTTCCGGGGTAATATCGTCACCTATAACGTTATTACGTTGTAGTAATCCGGAAGGGTTTCATGACCTTCGCGCCGTTGGCACCCTTATGCCTTCTGGCCGCTTAGACCGCTTAAGCCGCGAAGCCTACGTAGCCTACGGGCTAAAACGGCAGGCGCCTTAACGTTTAAGGGGGTTCTTAGTCCGTGCGAGTCGGACACACTCGTGCGCCCGGGCACACGGACTGCCATAACGGGTTTTTCCCCTCCTTCTGCTTCGTACGGGGAGAAATACAAAAAAAAAATCAATACCCCCAATACCAATAATAGTGATATGTTACATTAAAAAGAATAATTACACGGGATGTAATGTTCTTTTCAATATAAAGTATCATTTTCTTCAATGGAAGAATCTAGCGAAAACGTCTGGACCGCCATCGTGTCGCTGTGACAGCTGCTGTCGGATGTCCGAACTTCTGCCGCACGGATCGCTGATGACCGACGCACACTCGAGCGGTGCAGTGGCCTCGATTATACCCGCCTTTCTTTCGACTGTCACCAAATAACCTCGGAGGGCACCCGATGGTGCGCGATTACTTTCAGCCGCGCATGCCAATCTGCGCCCGATAAATATCAAAAGGCCGACTACATCAGTCGCTGGCCCAATGACTCGCAAGAACGGTGTTCCCTGCGAGAAGAAGCTCGGTTCTGAGCTCTAGACTCTTGCCCGTACCCGCATCCTTAACGGAGTGTAGAAGATGTATGAATAAATGAACGGCCACTTCGATTTAATTGGATAAAATTCGACCCATCTAATTGGTCGCTCTCTGAAGGACGAATCCGAGAATAGTGAAAAATAGTATAAGAATGCAGCTGCATGCTGCATTCTGCCTGCACCACTGCACCTGCTCAGTACAGCCACTACATCTACAGCCCACCATAGTACATAGTATACGTGTCGGTATATTGGAAGTGAAGCTCTGTACCTCTATAGACACTTAGTGTTCAGAGGTATTATTTCGACGACACAAAGATGGCGAGGCGCTGCTCTTACGAAATAGTCAAGCGATCAGCAAATTAAAAAACTGGCCGTTAATCGCTCCATACGCGTGCACCGCCCGGTCCGTCGCACATGTTCAGAAGAGCAAAGAGAGCGTTTTTACCAGGATGTGATGGACTTTGATAGGCGCTATCAGAGGCAGTATAATAAAAATATGATGGGATATAATTATATAATAAGGTAAATTCGTTTAGGGATTGATACAGAAAAGCAAACAAACAGAAAAACTACAAAAAATATTTTTTTGATCTTCGTTTATATTTTGTTATAGTCTATTATTAACACGCTTTTATAAGCTTGGGCTGTATGTTTGTATGTAACTAAGTAACGGAATCTTTGAGCTTAATTTTCATCGGTTTCTAGAAGTCTAATCAACTTGAAACTTTGTACACATCTCAAGGATCGATGACAATATAATAATTTGATAACAGTTTCCCATTATCCTTATTAGAACCGCCAGGATTAATACAATCTTGGGTTGTATGTATCTATGTATGTAACGGAATTTTTGAGCTTAATTTTCACCAATTTCAAGAAGTCTGATTAATTTGAAACTTTGCATACTTATCAAGGAGCAATGACAATGCAATAATTTGATAAGTTTATCTTCTTATCCCGATCAGGATTGCCAGGATCGAATAATTTCGTCACGTATCGTCTGCGTGTGAGAGTAAGTGGCTTATTATTACCGTTACTAAATTCTATTATTCTTTGTAATAGAATTTAGTAACGTCATAAGCATTATTAATAATTCAAATATTGTTGTATTGTTAAAAATTACAAATTTTACCAATCAACCGAACTAAAAGTGAAAATAAATATAGTTTAAAACTAAACACGCTTTTAAGTATTATTAAAAGTGAAAATAATTTAATATGAACTCAAAAAAATAATAAACAATGACGAAAAATATTATGGTGGAAAAAGCGTGGGTTGCTCTACACACGAAAACTTTGGCACAAAGTGCCCCACGTTTTTTCCATAATAATACTAGTATTTTTCGTCATTGTTCATTATTTTTTTGAGTTCATATTAAGGATTATTTTTCACTTTTTAGTTTAATGTACTTTAAAAGCGTGTTTTTTAGTTTTTTTTTAAACTATATTTATCAATTATTATTTTTAAATAAAAGTTATCTAAATACAAAATCATTTTTTATAATGATTTCCATTAAAATTATAAGATAATAAGTAATTTTTCTTAAAGTTCAAAATATCGCTCTGGTTTCTACAAAAGCAAACTTTAACAAAAAAAAACCTTTTTCCTTTTATTAGTTACGTAAAAGAATCTAAATTTAAAATTTAAAACTGAAACTCAAAAATATTGTCGACTCGTGTTGTAAGTCCATAGAAATCGTCCATTTTTTTCTGAGAGAAAAAACTAGCCTGTGATCACTCTCCAGGCTCATAAACTTTTTCTACAAAAGAATTATGTCGATAAATTGCTCTACTATTGCGTGAAAGAGGGACGAACTAACAAAAACAAGTCGCATTTATAATATCAGTAGAGATGTCATGTTCTGAATTCTTCACGTACGCGTCCAGCTGGCGTTCGTTCCTGTTTTTCCTTATCTTATGAAGATATATAATGATGTCTCGATTCCGTAAATCATGTGAGTCGACTTCTGACATACGGTAAGATAAATAACTGGCTGAGGAAGTTCTCGTTTTTACTCCCACAGTGTTAGAATTTATAGCGAAACACGTGCCCATAAATTGTATACGTTGTGATATGATTAAAGGACATCGCCGAAGAATTCTTTTTAAGCAAATAAAACGAGGTAGTAGATTCTGAAAGAAAGCTCGCAGAAGTCGTTTGTGAGGTCAAGAAGTATTGTAACCTTTTTTAATTTAGCTTAATTAGGTTTAGGGTTTCTTACCTTGAAAATATACAGCTCTAAGGAAAAAATCAAAGGAAATAAACTCAACAGTATTATAGTAGTGTCAGTTTGCCTGTCTGTTTGAATGTCGGTTCACATGTATATATATTTCATTGTATCATATAATTTACTTTCTGGTAAGATGAAATATAACATGGAGCAAGTATTATTGCTACAGTGTAGGTAAACTCCGAATGATATTTTGACATTTATTGATTCGGTGTATCAAATGACTAAGCACTTATCGGCTAGTTTTTCTTTAAATGACTTCACAAAAGGAGGAGCTTCTAAATTAGACACATAAATATTTTAAGCATGTTCACCAATTTCTGGAAAACAAATAAAACGACTTGAAAAATGTTTTTTTTTTTTCAGTATTTTTGAACCCATAGAATGGTACCAAAAGAAATCGATGGAATTCTTCAAAAATTTTAGGCATATGAATGGTGTTTCGACCATTTTCTTAATTTATAGAAGTGTTTGTGGTCGGGCGCCATCGTCTTATAAATGGCTAGGATCTTGTGGATAGTGCGATGAACATGATTTCTAACTTTATCTATTTCTCAGAAATTGCTTTTATCATTTGAACTTTAGAGTGTTAGCAAGATGGTCTCATATCGTCTTATGTTGTTCAGAAAATCAATAAAAATTATGTTTACCTGAGTATCCTCTAGTTATGCTTTTTACAGATACAAAAGTAATGGCTGATATACGTAATAAAATATAAACATTATTTAAATTTATCTAATTTCACAAAGTTTTGGACATAATTAAGAACTTTATTTTTTAATATCGAAACCGTCTCTTCCTTAGTTACTTAACTACATAGTAAAGCAGCTTAAATTATCGCTACTTACGTTTTCTTATTTTCCGGTGAGTTGGAGAAAAACTCGTAAATTTAAAGGTCTTGGAACCGACCGACCTAATGAATGGCCGGGCGAAAGTAAGTCCGGGAGTGGTTGTACTTAAATTAAAAATGTTGAAGTTCTGGAAGGATACCAGCGGCGCCGGGAAATTGGGGATCGTAAATGGTTTTTCATTTTGTCCTTAAAAAAGCAAAGGACACGCTTGTCCAATTATATCAATTATTGACTTTCCACGAGCAAAAGCAAGTGATTAGTACAAAGTTTAATTACCTAATTACTGAAAATTTTTGAGTCAAATAACTGCGAAAACAAAAAGCGTTTTCAAATAGCTATTAATATAATTTGGTGTATTTGGTATTGGTACAAGTTAAAGCAAGACAAAGAAAATGAACTATAAACATGAATATAAAGTTAAGTATTAAGTTAAAAAGATAAATAATTATGGTAATTGAGATATATACACGTCTGGCTGGTCTTTAGCTGGCACCGACTTCAGATACGATTAACTATTTGAATAGGTTTTAATAGACGGTTCTTATTTTTCAATGTTTTTTTAATTTTATTTTACTTTGCCTACGAAAATGAAGCGAGCCGAGCAAGTAAGGTTAAATTTTACAGCAGCAAATTTTGGGAGAAAATCTTTTTTCTCAAACGAATTATCCGGTGTCAGTATCCTTAGTAGATTCAAGAAGCGTGAATGTTAAATGGTATAGGCGTTGGTTCGTTTTGGAACAGCCACATGTACGACTGGCGTTTCCTTCCCAAATAATACTGATAAATTCATTTATATCTATCTCAAAGGTGGCTAAATAAGCCCTGAACTTGATTTCGAGCCTGTGTTAGATTGTGCGGTATCCAGTGGGAAACTATTCTCCTAACGCAAAAACGCCCTTGTAGAAGTTCCTGTACAGTGCAACGCACGAAACTTTGCCGCTCTGAATTGCTTGCTATTGATGTCATGTGCAGGTTTAATACTTCCCAACCCTTTTTTCTCTTCCCCGTGCCAATTTTACGCTATTGCGACACTTTCGTGACTAACTTCACAGCGGCAGAGTTTCGTACATTGTACTGGACACTTTTCGATCAAATCCGCAGTAATGCTGAACCTTTTCGTTTGTAATTCATCTATTCTCTTGAATTTTTTACAGCCAGCACCTTTTTTCTGTAACAGCCATCTAACGGTGGCAGTTATTTCTACGCCCGCCAAAGTTACAGGACCTCGCTTTTTGTTGAATCTATATCCATAAAAGATTTATGTCTACGAACGTCAAAAAAAGTTTTTCAAATGAGTTTCTGGCTTTAGTCGATATTTGAAATCGTATAAAATCGTGTCAAAACGTCCTCGTTGTAGTTCCATTTTTTAGTAAGACAGAAAGTTTTAATTTTGCTCGAAACAAAATGTAGAGAGTAATTTAATTTTAAAATGTCCATTTTAGTTCATAAACAGTCAAATTTTATAACTCAGTAAAAACAAGCCAGCGTCTTTTTATTAGGAACTTTTTCATGAAATGTTTTGCGTGGTCCGATATGTCTAATTGTTTAGGCAAAATATTCGATGAAATTGTGCTGGCGGCAACATTTTCTACGATTTAAAATCATACACGATTTTTGATATACGATGTTTATTGTATTGTTATATTGAAGTGAAACTTCTAATGCGACTTCCAACAAGGTGGCGTTAAACGTTTAACGCTACCATGGAGGGGGTATGAAAGCACTGTTTCACTTCTTCCGCGTGGAGGGACTCCACACACAATTTTTTTTATTACCTATATTGAAACATTTGAGGATCAATAAGGAATTGGGAAAAGAATAAGGTATTATAATATCCGGCAATGGTATTTTAAATATATTTACAACAACCGGACTGTAAATATATCTCTAAACTTTATATTCTTCTACCCTCTCTTGTCTTGGCTCAAGCTCAACTCGACGATCGTTCAAAGGCTGAGATTCGATGATATTTTCGAACTATAAGAGGTGCCTGTCAATATGGATGACGTCAATATTACAACGTTATGGATTGTATAATATCAAAAAATTAAAAATTATAATCTTGAAAACTACATTCAATTTATTCAGTAGTTCTCCGCATAATAAGCCGTATAATCCCAGTAACACAGAACTGTTACCGTCAACTTCGGTAACCGTCGGGTGTGTTCGGTCGTCATCGGCTTTTATCCGATTCCGTCGGCGAGCGCGCACGAACGGGTGAAAAGGAAATCGCATTCAGACGCCCGCGACCGCGTGGTGTAGATTTAATTTTGTATTGTGTAAATATTTTAATATTTTTCGAAATAAATTAAGTATACGAGTAGTTTAGTATGTTTTTACTTAATTCATATTCTAACAAACTTCAGAAGTGGGATCATCGAGAATTCATATATTCTTGGAAAACACGCCAGTTGGAAAACGAAGCGTAAGTCCACCTTGTTGCCGAATATTACAATTGTTTACATGAAGAAAATTCACCCTAGTTTGACATTGATGTTCCATATATACATGACACTAATTAGATTACGGAAATAAAGGTACGATGAAGTATAAATTATTAAAACAAAATAAAGAGAGGGCACTAAACCTAATAAATTGTAGCACTTAAAAATTGTTTAAAGTAGTAGAGAATATCATTTAAACTTATATTTGAGTATTAAATGAGGTATATTTGTTGACTGAGTTTACATGAAACTATAATAATACCTACGAAAGGCGCGCGCGTCGGAGCCTACGTTCATCGACCCCTAGCGACGACGACGTCTCCTATGCCTACCACGTGACGCGGGCGGCTCGCCCCGGTTGTATGATGTTTTTCTCTAAATATTATTTACATCCTTATATATTATGAAATGATATGAATAAAGAAATTAGATCACGCATGAGTATTAATACCAAGATTAGCATATATTTGTATTTCAAACATCTATTTTCATTCCTTTCTTAGGGTCTTCTTTTTTTATAACGATACGTTATCAAATGAATTTGAAAGGAAAAGAAAAGAAGGTACATTATTAAGCTCTTGCATAGCTTTTACCGCGGGCTTTGAGCGCGGCGACCGAATCAAAAAATTCCGTAACGAAAATAAAACCTAACACCCACTCGCCTACCATGTAGCTCGGCCGAGCGTTCACTTAAAGTGTATGTATATGATACGACTGTACGAAGCTCGCACGGATCGAGACGAGCTGCTCCGAAATCGGACGAATACGTAAGCAGCTGTTTGTGAGAAAGTATATAGGTGTATAGGTATCTATCATATCTTTATAATGCCACACTCACCGCATGTGCCCCGTAAGTATACATGTAGGTATATATGTATACATAGGTGTACTTATGTACAACAGTGAATGGCAGTTGCTGATGAATAGCCATACGCGTAAAATTTGTGTATAAAGCGCTTTAAATATGAATGAACAAAGTGCATTTATTAATGAAGAAGGTGATGAAAAACTTGAATTAACATCAAAGAAAAAAAAATACTGCATAAATAAATAAATAATTATAATTGCATAAGTTGATAAAATATGCTATGCACTAGCTTTACCGCGGCAGTCCCCGAGTGCCACATGTTTAATTTTTTATTATTATATAAATTATTACAATTGTGATTTTTTTTTCCTTTTGCTGTCTACGTATAATATAAAGAACAAAATAATTTATTTATATTGATTGGATTTGAGACTTTATAAATATTGTGCTTTTATGACCCAATAGGAGTAACATAACTAATCATAAGAAAAATAAATAATGCGTAAAATACTACGAGTTATCAAGAAATATTTATTTGATTATTAATTTCAGATCAACGAATTAAAAGATGGAATTGGATGATGATACCCTTCCAACTGAAGGAAACAAAGAGCGAGGTAACTCGGCTGACTAATGTTGCCTCGACGTTGAGGTGTCAGGCTCAGTCAGCGCTATTAGAGGTAAAACATTATTCTGAGGTCAAGGGCAGGCTAAAATTGTTCAGGCTGAGTTTACTGGTGGGTCAGGCCAAAGTAGCCCTAGGTATGAGAGGTCAAGCCGAGCCAGTTATAGGTTGTGTAAGAAACGTAATCGTTGTTGCTCAGAACCGGAGAGTTCATCACCATGCTACAAAACCCACATTACCGACGTTACGGTTGGGCTACTCAAGACGCTCTTAGTCAGATTATCTTAATAATGAAGTCCTTGAACAAAACAGGAGCACTAGTCGCACAATAAAATGAAGAGGAGGCGATACCGTAGCTCATCTTCATTATCCTTCAGTAAGTCCCAGGGTATTATTTATCGTTATATTTATCGTAAACGAAAACACTATTGAATGTCTTAGTCACAAAATTTTATGTTTGCTGTGTTTCCAAAAGTAATCAAAGCATTCAAGCGTTCACATAATACAAAACTATCTTCTTTTAATAATGGTGAAAAGGAGATCGCATTCAGACGCCCACGACCGCGTGGTGTAGAATTAATTTTGTGTAAGTATTTTTCTAAATAAATTAAGTATTCGAGTGGTTTCGTAATTTTTTTTATAATTCAAACCCCATTGCCAATAGAATATCTAATGTTACGATATTCAGAACATTTTTTTGTACTATATATTGATAATTATTTCTTTTTCAAAGATAATAAATAAAATACATGTATAAATCATACATATTTACATATTAATAATGAGAAGATGGAAAGGTTACCTTGAAAATGTATTTCTAAGTCTCCGAGTCTTCTAGCGTTAATGCTGAACAGAGGAAAAATAATTTCCTCTCAGTTGAGAACTTTGATAGTTTAAAAGGCGGGGAGGACTCAGCTTGTGTTTACGTGAATTATGATGCCACAGTCAGCCAGTCCGCCGGTTTTGCAAGTTAATTATTTGAGATAATTCTTATTGTGTTCGAAAAACAATAAATGACAAATGATCTAAAACTATTAGGAGAGATGAAAGACGTGATTAATCTTAAGCTCTCGGCAAAAGCTAATTCATGTTGCTGGGAAAAGCATTCAGATGTCGCAGGTAACATCATAATATTATGTACTTCAGGAAGTAGTCGTTAGTTTGTCAATGTCTGCCATAATGCTGGTAATTTATGAACTCAAAAAAGTTTAAGGTTTCACTAAAAATTTATAACTCGCAAAAGAAATTTACTACACAATACTGTTCACTGTCATGGAGTTCACAAATAATTCGACTAAGGGGTTTAATGACGAATTAGATATTCAAAATATTATTGAGAACTGATCATTGGACAATTGCAATCTTCGAAGTCTTTCTCTCACATCCATCAATCTGTCTCTTGAGATCAACGTACTCGATTGTAATTTATGTCAAGATGTCAATTATGACAATTAATTATATACAGATATTATGTTGGCTTTATGGCCAGAAAGCTGGTATATGTCGATTTGCTGTCTGTTTCTTTGGCATGAATGTCAACGAAACAGTTTCTTCATTTACCGGCACTAATCTTCTGGCGGACAGATAGTTGAAGGACCAATCGGACTTGGCCCAAAGCATTCCTGAACAAGCCATTTGCTTTTAATAATCTATAATAAAAAAGCTATTTATGCTTTTCATACCAATATTATATTTTATTATATTATAAGATTAAAGCAATATATGAATGTCATGTTCCACAAAAAAATATTATAGCACAAACTAGAGCAAATGTGTGACAATAGTGAATTCTGTGAGTAATATTGAAGGAAGTTTATTGTTGAAGCCCTCTGAGCTGAAACGGGAAAATGACCTGTTTTATTTCGAATCACACCGCTGGACTCCGGGTGCGGAATTGTTAAAATGAAGCCTTCTCAGATTTTCGTTGTGAGTTGTGGGTTTCTGATTATTTTTCTTTTCATATTTCGAAATGAACGTAAAAATGTGCTCTTTGTGTTTTGAAGACGTATGGCGACCTCCAACTAAAACTAAATCGATAATATTCATATAGATGTAATGTTATTGAAAATTGTTTATCAAACGCTTACATATCCTGTCTCGTTTATTTTGATATTTCCCTTATAAATATAAGAAAATTACAGAATATTTACTATATTTATGTAAATTCTGTAATTTTCTTATGTTTATTTGCTTTTGGTCTGTGTCAACAATGTTGAGTAACGTTACAAGTTTTAAAACCGCTTAGTATAAGTATAATGATTCTTTTGAGAATGTTTCTTACCATTACGAGAAAAAGAACAGCTTTTTCGCAACAGATTTTTAATATACTATTATGCCTTCCAAAATCTTTACTATGATACTTTTAAATAATAGCTTCGTTGTGATCTAGTGTACGACGAAACAGATACGTAATTGCAATTTGTATTTATTTATTTTGACAATAAAAATACGAAATTTTCAACTTTAACTTCAAAATGTTATCTTATATAATTTATCCTCTTATGCTAAATCGGTAACACGGTTTGATCCTAATCCCATTCCTTCTCGCGATTCTGATCCCGAACCAATATTGAATTTCAAGTTCATTAAGATCAAACGTGTTAGTGAGATCGTTTCACTATAAAAAAAATTTGCGGCATCACGTATGGTTCCCATACCGAAAACATACGTGATGCGGTATAGAATCTAAAATGGGTCCGAGACTGTGATCGTGGTTGATAATGTGGTGACCTACAACATACGTGCGAAACATAAAGACAGTTCTGAAAAGAACTACGGCACGCCCGCAGAAGTTGCGAACTACAGATCGAACGTTATATCGCACACATTATCGCCTCGCCTCAGAATTCTTCGTGCGCCGCTTCAATGACCGCCCGTCGCGGCATCCGCCGGTCGTCTGACGAAGCAAAACGCTGCACATGGCGGGGATATTTTGAACACAACGCGCGCATGCGCTCTGCGATTGGCTCAGTGTCGGCCGCCAGCGCGGAAACAAATGAGTACAATCGCAACAATTAAAAATGATTAGGGCACTAACGATCGTCTCGATTATATAGAATTCTGGATAATTAATTGGCGGATTTTGTGGACCCATTGTTCACAAGATAATATAGAAGAACAAATTTATCAAAAATAAAACATGAAATTCATACAGTTACTAGTTGTTTCACTGAAAGCAACCCAGCCGCTATAGTAACGCTATCGATCAATATAAAAGATTTTGTTGTATGTCACTGCGAGCGAGAGATGTTGATGAATTGTGTATATTTCGAACAGAACCAAAATCTAGATCTGGAACAGAATTAGAATGAAAAGCGAAGCCAAAACTGAAATTGAGAGAAACATCGAATTGGGGTTATTGATTAAAAGCGTGATCGGTCGAAATAGAAATTAAAAAATCATTTGATATCTTAGCGGGCGGAGCCCCGGCAGCAAGCTAGTATTTCTATATTTAGCTTACATATTAACGTATACTTAACGCGTATTTATGCGAGAGTATAATATACTCTCGCAAATATTATACGCTATTTGGCAAAAAAAGCTGTCCTTCGATTAACAAATAATACAATGCCGGTATAGATTTGAATATTTACATATTTATCCTCATAGTTTACGAATGAGGGTTAATACAGAAAATTATGCAGGAATAGTTATGAAGAGAATCACGTGTACTACAAATTTTACATTGTTTATTCTAAAATAAAAAAATAAATAATAATATTAGTAACAAAAATAATAGAAGTCGTTTACTATCTTTTCCAAAAATATTTTAAATTTCAACTATTGAGCCTGAATGTTTAGTAAGTACAGGTTGATCGATTAGATACTCTTGACTTTTCACTTTAAAACGTCATCTAAAAGATTTGTTTATATTTGCATTTGCAATCGAAATTTTCCCTTAACTTAAATTTCCTTTCAAATAAGACAAATCACGAAGAATTTCATCACTTTATGGAGAAGAATTACGTACTAGAATCTCCAAACATCTTTTGTTATATTGATAGCAAAAGCGTATAATATTTATAACAATTATAGTATGTATCTTTTTGTAAAAATATTGTCTGTCATTTAAAACCAGTTTTTAATAGCATAATTCAAAACATGCTACAAGTATTTCCCTTTACAACCCAGAACGTACGCTAACATTTGTATGAACTCAATAAGTATTTTTTCTCTATAACAACATGACGGAATATAATAACAGAACCGAGAGAGTGTATTTAATATCTCTTGTGCATAAAAGTGAAATGGATTTACAAGTGGTAAAGCCACGCCGTTGTCAATTTGGCTGCAGCACGAAAATGGACTGGTTTGACGAGTGGACCGCACTCTGGTCGTATACAAACCTAAAGTAACAGCTCATGTTTTGCGCTTTGTCTAGTCTCTCCATTATCTCACTTCCCTGTATCATTTGATTTCCCCCTCTAATAGCACATTTACTTTTGCACCAGATATCCTATTCGTAATCAAGAGACCGGCAACGCACTGGTGACTCTCCCAGGGCTGTGAGTGTTCGTGGGCGCTGACGACCACTTATTATCTGCTGGTTTGTAATCTCGTTCGTTTCTCGATAATGATGAAAAAAAAACCGAATCAAATTCGGTTGGTTCTTTCGAGAGATTTTTCGAAATAAATGAAATTCTTGTTGAAGAATTTTTAATATTCGATCATCTTTTGCTGAAAATACTACGTCGGATGTCATGAAACGTGTCAAGATCGAACAAAGTGTTGAAGAGATATCGTGGATGAAAATTAAAAACAAAACTTTTAAAATGTAGGTTTTTACTGTAAAACTTAAAACTTATTATAACTTTATTTGTAATTTTGGAAAGCTCAAAAACACATAAAAGTTTATTGCTGTTTATATTGTTCAAAGAAGTTCAAAAGTAGCGAAAAGTTTCCGGGGTGGCCTGCGAGGACAACCGTTTTTCCAATTTTTTAGCTCGGATGCGAATTAGAATATTATTTTTCTTAATTATATTTTTGAGGTCAAGGAGCTCGTTTGTATTCTGACGTCTATAGGGTGTCGATGTTAATAATTATTTGCTTTGGAACTTGTAATATTTGCCTGTGATCATTAAACGACGATAACTTTTCGTCGATTTAATTCAAACAAAATAAAGCCTGTATTCTGTACCAAGCTAAGCTCTATTTACTCATGAAAACCGCATTCAATTTCGTTCAGCAATTCCAAAACAGACAGACAAACAAACAAACAGACAGACAAAAATTTGAAATTGGTATTTTCTCGTATATTACCGTCATGCTATTTCATTTCTAAATTTATAGTCTATTCCTATGACATAGAGAACAGACTTTGCAACGGGGTGGACCGAGCGCGAAAAGTGCAGTATCCACCTCAAAATATTGTCATTATTTTTAATTGAAATGTTTAATGTCACGATGTGTGTTTTTCAAGTTCACTGTTTATTATAGTAGTTTTTACCATATTTGTGCTCTTTTTTATTTTACTACAAATAAACATTGATTTTGCGATTGCACATGCATGCTTAAATATCTTGGAATAATTTCTTACATAATTGATAAACACAACCGAATTATTATACATCACTCCCTCATAAAACGCGTATAGTTTAACGTCTGCTGGTATGAACGATCACCGTCACCCAATCACTAAATGATAAGATATTATTAACATTAATATTACTTGATTTAAAAACATTGTTGCATTCAGACCTGGTCATAGTCAACAGTGAACTATACAATTCATTGGGGTTCTTACTACTATTTCTAAGAACCCTATCCATGATTTATTCATAACGTAATAACTATGTCGCCCTTAAAATAATGTGTGATATACATTCTTTAGCACTAACTTGAGGAAAATATTACTAAGAGAAGGTGTCGTTAAAAACGTGATTAACAACCGTACTGTTTAACAAATGAGATTGGAGCGTCGACAATCATATACGTTGCGTGCGCGATGTAAAATATATTTAAATAAAATCGATGTTACATTTTTTTACAAGTTGCTCCTGAAATAAAAGTATATATTTTAAATTGTGATTTAAAAGAAATGCCCATCAATGGGTAATACATCTAAAACATTTTGAAAATAAAATTGGTTACGAAATAGAATATTTAGGTAGTTAAGATTATAATAGTGACATCAATCATGAATGTGTACTTGGAATCGAAGAGTTTTTTCACTTTAGATGGGTCAATCTGAAAGTCCTTAGAACATTAAAAATTGCGCGAACTAGCAACATATTTTTATTATTATTGTTTTTCAAAAGAGTGTCCGTTGAGATGGATACATCGCTGCATTCGATGGAACCATTGAGGGAAAGCTTTGCTCATTCGCACTTGCGGGTCGCTGCGACACCCTTTTCATATCTAGCCACTGCTTTCTCGGAGTCTGTAAACCACTTTCTTTGAAGTTTATCATTTGTTTTAGGAAATAAATAAAAAAAGTATGGTGCGATGTCGGGGCTGTAAGGCGGGTGAGCCATTATTTCTATAGCTAACGTCCCCAAATTGTTAGTTTGTTTATTAAAGCTTATGTGGTGAAAGATTGTCATGATGAAGGACAATCCTACTGCGAGGTCGTTCTTCTCGAACTTTTTCCAAAACAATAAACAAACGATTACTAGTGTACCAGTCTGCAGTCACTGTTTTTTATCTTCTAAAAATATTTATAATGACCGGTGATTCCGAAGAGGCCACTTCGGAATCACCAGTAATTATAAATATTTTTAAATTTATAATAAATAACATTATAAAGAACGAGGCGAAATGTCGAAAAAAAAAATGAGGTCACATTTTTTTTCTAAGTTTCGCCTCGTTCTCCTTTAGTGGGCATCTCCTCGAAAGGAAACACATTCAGAGCAGACTGTCTTTTCGTTGCGGGATGGTAACAGTCAATTCGGCTTCCGTCACTTGTAACCATGTCGTGTACAGTAATTGAGCCAGCACCAGCAAATCGTATCTACCGGGTACAAAGCTTCCTAAATGTTCGTGAAGGATTTTGTGTACTTGACTCACATCGATGCTTAAACCTGTCTGAATTTGATGGTAGATTACTTTTTTGTGAGTTATTGTAATAACTGAGTTATGTAAGTGGCATGCGAGGCATCCGGCTTCCATGCTGAGTCTTATGAACGTAGGTTCTGTTAATGATTTGAATTTTAAAATATAAGGTTAGTTGGGGCGAAAAACAAAATACAAGGAGTTAGGAAAAAGATTCGATTGGGGCCTCGGCCCGGGTGCGCGGACCTCGATGACGATAAAAACGAGGGTTGTATGTGAGCAATATAATAGTGAATTTATATAGAAGACGTGAAAAGAGAATTGAGAACCTAATTGAATAAATGTAGTCTTATCGTTGCTGAAATTTCAATTTCGATTTACTAAAGGGGGTACATACTCGTAGGGTTTTAGTACTTGCGATCGAAATGATAGTGTAACTCAGACGCAACCCAGATAGATATCTGGGTTACATCTGATTTACACTGTCATGAGCGCACCGCTGATGTTGTCTTTGGCCATCGTGGTAGAAGGACGTCTCTCACGCATATTGTCAGTCAGATTACTGCGACCACGTTTGAACTCATTAAACTAGAGTTACAAACAGTGGTAAAGGTTGGAACTTCATCATAAAGACAATCAACATCTGTAATAACTCTTTTGGTCACTTGAACGGCAAGAAAAACGTAGAAAATCATTGTACGGACATTTTCTCGCGTTAAATTCATGTTGACGTTAGGCAGGCATTTTCTTTTGCCGCTAATGTGTTAACAATTACAAATGAATACAGTCTTGGCTGTATTCATTTGTCATTACACATTAGCCAGAATTAACTGCCAAAATGTTCTATTTTTGAATTTCATTATATATTTTTTATTTTACAGTTTTTAAGTGGCCAGTTTCAAAAAAAAGTAAGTGGCACTATCTCTACTTATCTCTACTTATGGTAAAATCATCGAGTTCTTCATTTCTACTTTATACCTAATTTTCCGTCTGTGTATTCTAAGGTGTGTATTCTAAAATATTCATTTTAGACCAAGAGGCTTGTGCGCTGGCTAAGCGCGCGTTTGGGATCGCTAATTGCCGATGTCATCGCAACGATGATCGCGATCAGGACCAATAGTCAACGTGCTCTCCGAGACACGGGGCGAGTGATTTGATTTGACTTAAGTCAAAACTCATTGGTCAATTCTCCCGCAGTCGTGATTGGCTGGCGTTCCCGTCACCGCCGCTCCACCAAGTAACGTATTACATTTCTTAACCAATAATAATATATATTGTCAAAGCTTTACATAATTTCTGCTAGAAATTATTCTTATTCTGCAACTTTGGTTAAGCTTGCTGTGGATATTACAAAAGTTCTGTACACCTGATGAAAGAATAGAATCTTCATTAGGTCATTCTCGTATCTATCTGTTTGTCTATATTTTCGTCTGTTAGTCTCTTTCCTTCGAATTCATTGGACTGATAAAGTTATTAGTTGATACATATAGGGAGTTACGTGAACTAACTGCGATCGTATATATAAACAGATTCTAATTTTAGGGGTTAATTTTGGAATTAACTTTGGAATTAAATAATTATATATATATTTATTATTTTAAAGCCATTTTTTAAAACATAGGTTCTCAAAGTGGTCCAGGTGGATCTCTAGGCGTCCACGGGAAAACAGATGAGGCCCACATAGGCGTGAAGAAAAATAAGGGTTCATAAGTAGTAAGTGGAGGTCCATGAAATTTTTTTAGTTTCGATAGTAAGGAATAAAAATGTTGACCTATCAACATAAGCAGATAATACATTTCTCAAAAAAATTAAGGAAACAAAAAGTAATTCTTTCTTGACATTTTTCGGTGAAATATGGTCGTGCTGAGGCCTTTCATTACTTTATAATTCTAACTTTCAGATTTTTATGCTATATCACTAAAATCTGACCCAAAAATAAAACTGAAATTTTTTTTGGGCCACACCACAGGATTGAAAAAAATAGTTTCAGTCCGGCTGACATATAGATCAGATAGCATATTTATTTAGTATTAATTCCCTTTTTCTTAAAATTCCCCTTATTTTTTTATACATAGGGTATTCTAAGGTCAGTGACTGCTACTCGTAAATATCAAGCGTATTCGATATTCAGTACAAAGTACGTTGAGACTTGCAAAGTGCCGCCCGCGCCCGCTCGCCCGGAATGTTTGTTTAGACGTGCAAAGGGACGAAGTACGACTCGTGCTGTGCTTGCAATCTTCACTAATATAAACACGAATGCCATGGACAAAACGTTGCTCATTTGTTTCTGGAATTTTCATAGTAAAAGTGTGAGTTAATCGTTGCCAGTGTTTGCCAGTGCTGGTAAAAGTACATACCTGCTTCTTTCTTATACATTTATTGATTTTATATTATAATCATATTATATTTGTTATATTTACTTGTAGTAATAACTTATAAAACATAAATATTGACCGGAGCGATTATTTGAAACTTCTATAAAGAACAAAAAGCCAAGAAAGATTTAACTTTAGTGATTTTATTAAAATAATATGTATTTTGCGACAGTGGCGATTCAGTAAAGAGAGATGTATGATTGGTTTGCATGTTTGTACATATTTTAGTGTCTTCGTAGGTGCTAATGCTAAACGACAAAAATATTTGGATATGTATTAAAATGTAATAAATAAAAAAAAAATATTACATTAAAGAAGGTTCAGTCTTTTTTTGAAAACCTTTATATGGGTTTTAGCAGTTTATTCCTTTTAATAATTAAAAACAATTTTAACGCTGGATTTTAGTTTTTTTTTTGAAAAATTAATTCTTATTTCATATTAAAATAGCCATATCCTATTAAAATCGCCCTTTGATTACTAAAACAAACATTTTTTTTTACAAATTACAAATGATACGAAAAATTGCTGCAAGTAACAACAAATATCGATAGTACAGTGTTGATTATTTGAAAATTGGTTTCCTTCGATCAAAGGCAGACAAACGATTGCCCATATGCCTATCATGCAACAAAGTTTTGAGCAGTGGACTCTATGAAACCATCGAAGCTCGAAGATCATAAGACTGTGTCATCCTGATAAAATAGGTAAAGATTTGAAATACTTTTAATTATTAAAGGAAAAACATGAAAAGAGACCCACTGTGGATAGTATGTTCGCATCAACGTCTCAAAGTAACGATGGTGGCTTGCGCGTATCTTACAATATATAATTGCTTATAGCGAAATTTGCGAAACCGCACACCATGGGATAACAGTTAATTTTACCCCCTGTTGAAGAGGTTTTAAAAACTGTTGTGTATAAATCTCCATTTGACGCACTAAAAAGAATTCCTTTAGGTAACAACTAAGTACAAAGACGTATTCATGAAACGAGCTCTGATATTAAAAGCTTCTTATGTCTGCAAAGCACTCATTTGTCTATTCAACTGGACGAGTCAACTTTACCTGATAAACAATTACTGGCATATGTTCGAAAACATCCATGAAGAGCTGCTATTCGAGAAAACTTTGAAGAGGGACACTAAAGGTGAATCAATATTTAATGTCCTGAATAATTTTTTTGTATAATATATGAAATTTTCGTACATTTTTTGAATACCTTTTAAAGTCTAAAAGGTATTCAAAAAATATAAGAAAATTGCTTGTCTCCAGAAATAGCTCATTCTAAATTTTAAGAAGTACTCAGTCTGAATTTTAAAAAAGAAAGACATATAGGACTTGTCTCACAACCTAAAAGATAACCCTTAAGAAAATCCTTAGTATTTAAATTCCAATGGGAAACTCAACATAGAGATGAAGTAACGATGTATAAAATATATTGCTTGATTTCACCGAACATCAATGTGATCATTTAAACTTTACAGTAAGAAATCCTCCCAGAAGTTCGGCGCGCATTTGGATGATTTTTTCACTGATTTCATTTGTATTAAAAATTGTGATTTTCATTTAATTAAGTAAAATTTCCATTACTATTTTAAAACACAACAAAATGTTTTCAAATAAAATTAATTTTGGAAAATGAAGCATTTATAAGATCACTTTGTTGTCCATTTTTCTGTCTATCTTAATAATTAAGATAAACATTTATTAATTAAAGAAAAATGTGTTCCGTAACTATAACTCTTAATGCATATCTGTCTTCGCACCGATTGTATTGTAATTAATTACAGACTAACCCCTTAAAAACTGGAGTATAATATCTCATATTGTTTATAGGTGGATGGTTGTTTAAATAGTTATGGCACTTTGATGGGTTAGAATGTTCCAGATTACGATAAATGTTCGTTTACGTCAGACGTGATGTCATGTTTTTATGATTGATTTACTATATTGTTATATTTTTTATAGACTCGCCGAGGGATCTAGAATTATATACATATCGGAATTCGAGCGCAGAGTCTTCTTTTGGCAACCTGTAAGTTCAGAAGTGTGATCAATTAAGTGTTAAAGTGCTTCTGTAGCGCATTTCAGTGTGTCATGTTATGTATTTCTGATTTTTTTTATATTTGCTTTTCATAATTTTTGAGTGTATTTATCCTATCTAAATTCTGAAGTCCTGAAAAGGATATATTGAAACGGAATTAATTTATGCGGACCATTATGTGATATGAATTTACTTTATACAACACTACATTATTTTATGACTAAGTGTTTGGATTTAAAAGAAAAATTCAACGATCTTCTATATTATAATGTTACGACAACTGTACATTGTTCATTTAACTACCTACCAAGTTTAAGCAATCAAACACAATGAAGTCTCTCTAAATTAATTGAGCCCCGAAATGAATACACGCAAAATACTTCACAGGAGAACTTATCGCGAACAAACTTTCCTCGTGCTTGCTTTTACAAAACGATGGCGTATTTCGACTTCGTCAAGTATTCTTTACCGTTTTCTTTTGTAACAAGTGTACTTCAGAAAGTGAGTCAAGGCGATTATCTGGAAGTTGATAAATATTTTAGCAACTTTTAATTAAAGCGGCACGCGGAACTAGTTTCTTGACCGGAAACAAAACGTAGAGCAAACAAAGTTGTGTACGCACTGTAATTTGTATATAGAAAAATATTAAAAGACTGTTTTTCTTCTATCGAAGTTAAGAAAGAAATTAAAATAATATCGAATTCGGGCAAATTGGTTCTAATGAGTGCTTCCAACTGATGTGTGTTACTTTGTTTATGAGTACTAGCGAAGTATAAACATAACTATTTTTTTATATTCCGAAAAACTGAATATATACTCTAGTAGCTGAGAAAGGTGTAGGTGACACGTGAGGCACTCGTCCTCCGTGCTCAGTCACGTGAACGTGGGTTCTATTTGTGTTTGAATTCAGTTTCATGTAGAATGTAGAATTAGTAGACGAGAAACGAAAACAGTGAGAGATAGGAAAACGAGTTGACGAGGGCTCCCGCCCAAGAACAGAGGCCTCGATAGTAATAAAAAGTGGATTGTGAGTGTTTACCGTGTTAGATTGAGTACACACGAGGTTTATAAATAGAGAAATTGAAGAACTGATCAAATAAACATAGTTGTCTTTCTACCATTTTTGTTTCAATATCCCGGTCACCTTGACGCTCACGAAGCGTACGGTCCGTTGCTACAATATTATGTAGTCATATATTATAAAATAAAACGTAACCCTGTCGGTCTGTTGGTGAGTTTATAGCTAAATGTTGGTCCTTACATAATTTCTTAATTACGACGGAAATAGCTTATCTGACCAGGTACACATTTGGTTAGAATGGACAACTTAGGGTACCGACACTAACTATTTTAATGTATTGTGTACGAAAAATAATAACGGGGTGCCGTGCGCTACGTGATAAAATGAGGGAGATTGAAGTCGGATATAGGATTAAATTTGAGGCTGTTTATGGGAGAGATGATTTTCATAAACATCAAAATATCCATCATGCAGGCGGGCGACGCCGCGGGCGAAACTTAGTTAATATATATTTGTATATACGAGTATTAAATATTTACTATATAACGTGTTTTAGGTAAATCATATATTAATCACGATCCGTTGCCGAATTCAGTAGGCAGCTAATACAGCATGCGCATGCGATGTGGTGAGGTGGCAATACGGCGTAGATTGCTCGGCAAAGTCTAATTAGTTTGCTAATAAGTATACACGCCATTCTTGAAAATTCTAATAATAAAGTTATTCATTTTTCTCCACTGTTACGTCCGCGTGAATAGGGAGTTATGTTCGAGATTTTGATCTTTGTTATAGGTTTGAGTTTAAAACTGATTCTGATCTCATTACTAATCCGAATCTTAATTTTGTAGTCGAATCAATCCCTCTTTTTATTTCGGTCTCGCTCTCTCGCTTTGTCTCTCTCTTATCCTCATTCCGTATCTCTTTCTGCCTTTCGTTCGTCTATCTTAATTTAATTCTATCTATATTTCCGACAACATTCCGCTACAACAAAATACGCAAACAAAATAAAATAAACTTTTATTATTTTTGCAACATTGGCAAAATCTATAGGCGAAATATGTAAATCATATTTTATGCGGAGCTGTGTGTTGTCAGCATACTGTCGTTTATAAGTCAGTCAATTCATCATTTAGTAATAAGAAAATATATATATACACACACAGGAAACTGTACCTTCTATTTTATGCAATGCTGAGTTTTATCAATATTCTAATTTTAAAAACCGGTGATGGCGTTGTCGAGTTACAAGAGGTAGACTATAATAGCTCATATTTTATGTGTTTCTTTCATTCTTCAAATCGGTTTAACCACAGAGAAACAGACAGGCGTTTGTCTGCCTGTCTGTTTCCTAGCAACCTAAAACGATATTTTTGTTGTTTTAAATTTTTGTCTTTTTTATATAATATAAATATGTATACATATATATATATATATATATATATATATATATATATAATATATAAAATTAATTCATTGACAAAATCAGTGCATCGGTTTAGAAAAAATGCAACAGGCAGAAAAATAGACAGACAGACTTGTAAATAGACAGTCAGAATTATTTTTGTTTTATAACATTGACATGGGTTAGGACACCTTGTGTCATTAATATTAATACAACAACATATACAAAGCGAAGATCCAAGTATAATATGAATAAATTGTAATAGTAATGGGCAGTAGAAAATTGGCAGCATTTTATAAGTTAATAATAAAACTTTATTAAATTACTAAATGAGCAAATTAACTTTCGTGCTTTAAGTGGACTGTATTTAAATTGTGTTAATCGAATAAAAATTAGTTTCTTTGTATATAAAGATTTAACCGCTCACTATACGAGGGTTGAAAAGCCGACCTCGACGTGAAGATAGCAGCACTCGGTAATAAAGCTAAAGAATGTAGTCGTCCATCATTTGACAAACTAAAGTTCCAGCCATTTTAGAGGTGTAGTTATTATTTGACAGTCGTTTGAGTGAGTCGATGCGAGTGTTTTGTGTGAAAAAAAAATGAAAGCTAGCTTCTTTATTTTTGTTTTGAAAGGCAATACGTCTAGGCAAATTAAACATTAGTTCGACTCTAGTATGGACTGTGCACCATTATTTACCACAGTGAAATTTCGGGCAGCTGAATTTAAACGACGTGAGAGCTTGGGAGACGATTAACGCTGGGACCTCCAAAAACTGCAGCTACTGACGATAACATCGCTAAAGTTCACCAAATGGTGCTAGATGACCGCTGAATTGAAGTGAGAGAGATAGCAGAGCTTATCAAAATGTCCAAAAAATGTTTTTGTCGCATATTCAATCAAGATTTAGGCATTTTAGGATTTTTTCAAAGAATCCGAAATTATCAGCTCAAAGGAAAAATATTACTGAAATTTTTACAAAACTGCTCCAGCTCTCGTATAGAGAATGCAACAGTGCAGCCAATAAGAATGTATCTATGGCCGGCCGAACCGGTGTTTCGATTTGGCTGAGGAAGTGAACCAAGCATACAACAATACGAATGTCTAACAAAAATAACAATCTCATTTCTTAACTTCAATTGTACCCACATGACAAGAATTTAACTTTCAAACGGTAATCATTTTCGCGAATGTGTTTTGTCGTTGGAAATGATATGAAGTTTCAAACGTTGAAAAGGCCGTGAGCTTTTACAACTTTACGTATATTTATGCGTTTTAATTGTAAAAACGTCCAAATGCAAGTAATGATCTGTATCAAATAAAAATGTTTTGCATTAAAAATAAAAAACTGTCGGTCGAGACTTGTGTTCCATTCAATATGGAAAGTATGTATTACTCTTTCCATTTTGTGAAATGTTATACATTTTCATTTGGTTTTATGCATAAGAGATCAAGGAATGCATATAAAACACGTGCGTCTTATTGCATATTCAGGAAGCGCAGTGTTAAATTTGCATAGAAAACGAGCAAATGCGAGTTCACGTTCACTCAACACCTTGCATCTACTCGAGTTTGAAGCGTTCAAATTTTTACTAAATATTCTTAGGTTTAAAGCTTCATTCATCTCAAGCATAAATGTTGGTTATACGACTAGAAAGATAATTATATTAAAGAGTCTTCAACAGTTATTCGCATTGTGCGCTTAATACCATATGACGCACTAACAAATAGGTAGGGCCTCTACAGCATTAAATTCTAGTTTACATTTTAAAAAGTCTGACATGCTGGAGCCAATTTGGTTGTTTCTATTTTGATGTTTGGAGTTAGTTAGTTTATCATAAGGTTGTACTCCTTAGTACACAAGCATTGTTTTGCCGTAGTTATTTCTGACATTTGGTAGTTCGAGATGTTCAGGTCATATTTTGAGTCTTGATTTAGTGAGAGCAATTTCGTCACTGTAATCACTTGAGTTCGAATAAGTTAACGAATATATTTTGCAAGGAACAATGAGATTGTTGGGATATTTTAGAAATCAATTTCACTTAAAATCAATGAAAATGAAATTTTAGTTGTTGCATAATATATAGAAAAGATATCCAGTCGGTTACGAAATATATACCTATCAGCTAGGCTTATTCCTTTGACAGATTTATAAAACATTTGTTTTGATAGACAGTCAGACATACAAGTGGTAGCCATTAATAGAAAAAAAATATTCGCGTGGATAGCTGGCTCAAATATTACATTACTTGTTTGATAAATTATTTATTTTTGAGGTAGGTAGTTGTAGAAAAAATAAAATAAAAAGAAAACCGTCCGTGCGAGTCGGATTCAAGCACCGATGGTTCCGTACAAACCTAGGTATAAGTAAAAGTTCACCAATCGAGTAGTTATGGTATTTTATTGCAAAATGAAATTCATAACATTACTATGCAAAAAGCTGGAGGAGTATAAATTTAAGACAAAGGTCTCTTTATCGCTTCCAGTAATCCTTTATGTTATATTAACACATTTCATTTATTTTATAATATAACTAAAATACCTACACTAAGTCTTGCAGCAGTTTTCAAAAGTTCTTTTATCAAAGCTATTAATTTATAAAGGTTTTTAGTCACTATTTAGAAATCTGATTCAATAATACTAATTAAGTGTAAATTTGACCAGATCTGTATAGGGTGACTGAAAAGGTATGAGTACCACATTGAATATTGAAGTTCGAAAAACAAGTTATCAATAGTTGTACTACTTCTTTTATGCTAGTATTTATGGACGGAAATTTGTCTTTGTATGAAAAATATGTGGAAATTCCATTTTGGGGATTCATTTTAAAATCGATATTGAAGTCTCCCAGCAATCAGTCGAGAAAATGAAGTATACCTATTGAGGTTGCTGCCGTATATTGTATTTATGCATTCTATTGCAACATTAATTTGACATCGTGGTGACCTATATAGAGTTATCATTCCGACATTAAACATTTCATGCAAGCATTCACAACGGCCGTTTGCAGCGCCCGGGTTATTTAAATAATATCTTTTACATGATCCATCTGTCACGGCATACTTAAGTTTGCGACGCATGCGATACAATGATACATAGAGATAAGTCGCGGTCAATGCGGTAACTACAAATTATTAACTTTTTTAACACGCTTTTATTAGCTCGGGATGTATCTATGTATGTATGTATGTATGTATGTATGTATGTATGTATGTATGTATGAATGTAACAAAATCTTTGAGCACGATTTTCAACGTGTTCTAAACACCATAAACTTGAAACTTTGCATACGTCTCAGGACCGATGACAATACAATAATTCGACAAAATTTTCCATTATCCCAGAACGCCAGGATTCGTGATTTTTGGATAGACTCTCTATGGAGGAGGAGAGACACAAAGCTATAGTGCACGATCTGCATGCCTGCCGTCTCGGATAGCCGGCACACGCTTTACTGAAAGATTCTTTTTGAAAGTGGTTGCATTTCATTGTTCACTCAAACAGCTTTATGTCACCTACCTATACCCTTTACTTCAATTACTTCAATAAACGATACTCATCGAGAATCGGACTAAAATAAACTACCTTGAATTTCATTATTTTGTTTGTAATTGAAAATTATATCATTAGGATAATTTGAATAAGCGAAATAGAATAATATGTATACATTTCTCGAAATATGTACCCTTATACATGGCAAATACTATTCTAATATCCGCTATTTACTGAATATAATATCGATTTAATGTAATAATAATCTGATAGACCTATAGTCAAGAAACTGTGATTAACAAAATACTCGTAAATTACAACAAAATAATTATTTAAACATAAATTTCGATCTATTATTTTACGTAACGAAATTTGTTAGCAGTAAAGCTTTACAGTCGGTAAAGAAGGAATTTTATACTATAAATATTTTCAAATACTAAAACACCATATTGATCAACATACGAATAACTAGTATTTAATATAGTAACAGGTACTTTGATTCACTAGAAGTATGAAAAATAACTGCTCGCGTTTTAATTATGTTAGTATACATTGTGATTACAACTTCGTTTTAGGAGTGGGTAATTTGCGCGCCTGCCGTGTTCCTTGGTGTGCTACTGTTTTGTGGTGCCCTCTCCGGAAATAATTTTTTACGCCAGAATACATTGATGTATCAATCACACGAGTCCTGCGTAGCTCTGAACTGACAGTCGATAAAGAAGGAATTATACATACTGTTAATGAATCTAATCACATGTTCGCCGACTTGAATATAGTAACAAAAATTTATTCACAAAGACAAGGCCGCAAGATAAATTATGTATCCATATGGGAAAAGTCCGTATATGTTTTCGATCCTTGGATTTGTAATCGTTTTCTAGACACCCTCTCTAAAATAAGTTCTTACTCCAGAATACTCCTGTATCAATTACGCAAGTCCAGCATAGCTTTGTACTTGTAGTCGATAAGGAAGAAATTTATCAATTCTGAATCATTTATTAAAATCAATAAACAATCGATGCAAATAAATTTCATCAGAACATCAGTTCATTGAATGAGTAAGAAAATTAAAAAAAAAGTACGAATAATCTAAACGAAAGATGATAAAAATTACTCACACAAAGTAAGAAATTGTGTCATTGCATTAAAAGTCAAGATTAGCCGAACGGTTCTGGGCTTACATGACAATGATTCAGATCGGGTTCGATTCCGGCGTGCACACATGGATTTTTTTTTCTACACTAATTGAAGTAATCACTAACTAATGATAGTTAGATTCGAAAATTCTACATTTACTGAAACTGTGGAGAATTTAAAAGTAAAATTCCCGCTTGCGCAATCGCCTGCGCAAAACCTCAGCCGAGTTGCACATGTCCATACAAGTTCATTCCTGCAACTTATGCGTCAGCGGTTGCGAACCATCCGCCGCCGCCTGAGCCTATGTTACTTAACGCTTTACACAAACTCACTTCCTACGTTGGGGAGTTATGTATAGAAAGGTGGAATATTTTGCGCACAATCGGCATAGATTTAAATTGCGTCGTATAGGTCATAGTAGTGCTGACCTCCGTATCTGGTCTGGATAAATATTAATCCAAATATTTCAAAATTGCAATTATTTGAAAAGATTATAATTTTGCAAATTTAAGGTAAAAGGCCCATTTAAGTACGTTGTTAAAGTAAAGTCAACTTGGAGAAAATAAAATTCACAGTCAAATTACTCACATTACCTATTATAGTCTTTTAACACAAAATTTATATAATGCCAAATTCTTTTAACTAAGGTAAGTGATAGGGTAATAAGTAAAAATTTAACATAATTTTGGAAATTTTATAAAATAATAGGAAAATTTTACATAAAACGAAAATTTCAAATCCGTATCATACAAATAAGACTAATCACAGTAAAATAATTGCATTTTGCAATTTTGCACCACCCAATCCAACATAAGGTGAGAAACGTGCCGAGGGATGAATGGCAGAGGGTGGCGAAACATGTCATGTCGCTAGCGTCAACTTCAGGGCAACAGGCCGAACCCTGTCGTATGCAGGCCTTGCCCTCCTATCGGACCTCTGGGAGGGTCGACCGTTTAATTGTCCATTACTCGTGGGAACAAAGATGACAAGAGAAACAACAACACAAAAAAAGAGGAGATTGGCGAAAAACAGACAAAAACTGAAAGAAAAACTTTCAGCACTATCAACAGACCAAATAGTTCAAATGAAAAACCAAAGGCGACTATATATGAGCCAATATAGAGCCTCACAGTCAAAAGAAGGCAGAGCAGCTCGATTACAGCATATGCGCGACTATAACGCTGTATATCGAGCCTCACAGTCAGAAGAAGACAGAGCAGCTCGATTACAGCATATGCGTGAACATAACGCTGTACATCGAGCTTCACAGTCACAAGAAGACAGAGCAGCTCGATTACAGCATATGCGTGAACATAACGCTGTACATCGAGCCTCACAGTCAGAAGAAGACAGAGCAGCTCGATTACAGCATATGCGTGAACATAACGCTGAACATCGAGCTTCACAGTCGGAAGAAGACAGAGCAGCTCGATTACAGCATATGCGTGAACATAACGCTGTACATCGAGCCTCACAGTCAGAAGAAGACAGAGCAGCTCGATTACAGCATATGCGTGAACATAACGCTGTACATCGAGCCTCACAGTCAGAAGAAGACAGAGCAGCTCGATTACAGCATATGCGTGAGTATAACGCTGTACATCGAGCTCACAGTCAGAAGACAGAGCAGCTCGATTACAGCATATGCGTGAACATAACGCTGTCCAGCCTCACAGTCAGAAGAGCAGCAGCTCGATTACAGCATATGCGTGAGCATGCTACATCGAGCTTCACAGTCAGAAGAAGACAGAGCAGCTCGATTACAGCATATGCGTGGCATAACGCTGCACACCGAGCCTCACAGTCAGAAGAAGAGAGCAGCTCGATTACAGCATATGCGTGAACATAACGCTGCACATCGAGCCTCACAGTCAGAAGAAGACAGAGCAGCTCGATTACAGCATATGCGTGAACATGACGCTGTACATCGAGCCTCACAGTCAGAAGGGGAGAGAGTAGCTCGCCTGCAACAAATGCGGCAAACGAAACGCTGAGTCGAGAAGATTAAGTAGAGCAAGTATATCAGGTTTCATGCAATCTATTAACACATTCTGTGATAAGATTTGCGAGGTTTGCACAAAAGGTGCTATCAAACCAAATTTCGAACTGGATTGTAGACACTAAGTCAGCATCATATTTGCCTAGTGAGTTGAAACAAAGAAATCGCTTGATCGTTTGTAAACGCTGCAAGACACATTTGAGTTCAAAGAAAACATTTGCACCGTCTAAATCTTATTGGAACAATTTGGACCCAGGATCTATTCCTAATGTCATTGCGGATTTGTCAAGCTGAACAACGGCTAATTTCACGCATTATTCCATTTATAAAAATTATCAAACTAAATGGCGTATTTGGACAATATAGTTTCCGTGGTCAAGCGATATTATTTGCACTAGATGTTTTTGAAGTTACTGAAAACCTTGCAAACATGTTGCCGAGAACCGCAAATAATGCTGGAATAGTAATCGTGACAGAGCGTCTGGAAAATATTAACGTAACAAGGCAGTTTTCAATATCTAAGCAAAAAGTATATGATGCTCTTCATTGGCTAATTTCGAATAATCCACTCTACAAAGATGTCACCATTGACCAGAATGTCGTAATCGAAGAAAATGATATCATAAGGGTAGAAGAAATACCAACTGAGATTGCTGTAGAGACTACTGAAGATCCTACCGTGAATGCTAGTGATTACATGAAATTAAATGATTCTTCGAGAATTGTACGTGCTTCATGGCATCAAGGCAACGACCTTATATTCACATCAGGATTTGCAGGAGTGCAATGTTGTGCGATGGCGTTAGCAAACATTCTCCGGCTTGCATTCTTCCACCACAGTATTGGTCCACGAACATCCTTAATCTAAATTTAATAACAGGCGATCAAATCTACAGCAATATCAGATTTCAGACGGAGAAGAATTTAGCGGCTTATCCTATAGGAGATGATCAATACTTGTTAGTACGAAATTTCACAGTCATCCAAAATGACTTAGTCGCATTCGGCAAAAGATTTCAGATCACTTTCGATGAAGAACCAAGTATATATGGATGCTTGAATGATGAATTAAACGAAGCAAATCTTGGAAGTACACTTCGTCAAGGCCTAGAAGATCTGTTTATGATACATAATGCAGGAATTTTAATAGCTGACGGTCAATCATTTGGAGTAATGTATTATAATAACAAATACTACTTCAGTAATTCCCATTCCTGTGGCCAAAAGGGGTCTAGAGCAAACGACAACAACGGAAAAGCTTGCGTAATTGAATGTGATACCTTTGACGAGTTCATAAGAATATGTAAACGTACAACAGGCAGCAAAATGTACAATTTACTCTCGATTACATTAATGTTGAAATCATAAATATACCTGATGATTCTGAAGAAGAGAAGCGCTGAAAGGGTAGCAGCAGAATCTCACACAATGAGTTCCCACAGAATTTAACGTGTCAAACTATTCCACTGCAGACATCAATGATGGGACCGATCGATGTAATGCCTCCTAATGTGGAAGATGAGATACAGGTTTCACGAAACCTTAATGAAATTACCCGCAAGACGAAAGATAATATCGTGAATGTGGGTCATGAACTGAAAGCAGAAGAACTGGCCTGGTACTTTTGTTTCCTTATGGGAAGAATGGTTTTAGTGAGCAAAGGCCTGTCAAAATCACGGCATTGGACTACTATCAGTTTAGAATTTTGGGAAGTGACACAAGATTTCAACGTAATGATTATCTCTTTATGCATTATCATTCTTTGAATATTATCGGATTAAAAGCACGATATCTGCATGTGGCAAGAAAATTGTTAATCAAGAAGGAGCAGTCGAAGACGTCCATCTTTATCTCAAAAATCTGAGGGGTTCGGCAGCCTATTGGAGATCAGCCTTAAATGAGCTATTAGCCCAAATCAGATGTCTAGGAGCTCCAACCTATTTTGTAACTTTTAGTTCAAATGATCTCCACTGGTTAGATCAGCGAAAGGCTTTGTTAATAGCCGATGGTAGGCCGGACGTTGATCCGAGTACACTTGACATTTATGAAACTCAACAACTCATCGAAAAATACCCAGTGATTTTGAGTCGACATTTTATGATTAGAGTAAATGCTCTAATGAGATTTATTCAAAATAACGATGAGGTATTTGGAGGAAAAGTAAAAGACTTCTGGTGGCGTATTGAGTTTCAAAATCGTGGTAGTCCTCACCTTCATATGGTAGTTTGGATCGAAAATCATCCAGCATTTGATACAGAGGAAGGGATACTCCTACTTGATCGTAATTGTTGGTGTAAAATCCTACAGAAGAAGAAGATCCAGAACTCTTCGAGCTTGTGAAAAATGTCAAGTTCACCGACATACGCAAACTTGTACAAAGAATACTACCTCTGTAAGATGTCGATTCAACTTTCCACGTCAAGAATGTGATCAGACACGAATAGTATCACATTCTTCTGATGATTTTCCGTAACGGGGTAGAATTTGCTTACTTAAGCGTCGTAAAGAAGATGCTTGGGTAAATAATTACCATCCAGAGTTGTTGAGATTGTGGACGGGTAATATGGACATTCAGCCGTGCGGATCAAACGAAGCGATAGCATATTATATTGCAAAGTATCTGTCAAAAGCAGAACCTGAGGGTGTTGATTCTGGAATTGCACAGGCAATCCAACAAATCCAACGCGAAGAGACTGATATTTCACGCAAACTCTTTAAGGTTTGTATGAAGATACTACATGAACGACAAATATCAGCTGCAGAATGTGCATATCGGCTTTGTCATATCCCATTACGGAACAGCTCGCGGAGTTGCATTTTCCTAAACACAAGAAAGCCAGAACAGCGTTACAAAGTCTTGCAATTTGACAAAAGCGGACTCGCAATTGGCTTCCATAGCAATGTCTTTGAAAGATATGAGAATCGTCCGTTACAACATCCTGACTACGATTTTGCGAACATGAGCCTTATAGAGTTTGCTATGTTGTTTGAACCTCACTATGCCAAAGTGGTAAGCGATACAGAGGAAAACATTGATCATGATGCCTATGAAGAACAACCAACTACGCGTCGTCCACTCATCACTCTGTTGAATAAGAGCAAAATGGTTGTGAGAAATATTCCTGCAGTGGTCAGAGTACCATATTTCATAGCAGCTTCGGATCCAGAAAATTTTTTCTACAGCTTACTTCTTCAATATATGCCTTACCGTTCGGAAACTGAATTGCTTGACGGTTTTGACAATGCAAAAGCAGCTTTTTAGCTCGAGAGACTCGTTTAAAGGAAACGAGTAGATATATGTGCCAATATCGAGAGAGGGACCAACAGCTTGAAAATGCATTCAACCAAGCTCATGCTTTTGAAATTTTAGAACAGCCAGAGATCATAAACCCTGAAGTTGAAGAGGAAGAGTTACCAGAGAGAGAAATGAGCAATGATCAATTTCAAAGAGCGCAACATGCTATGAACGTTGATCAAAGACAATTGTTCATTCATATCACAGAGAGTATCAAAAACCAACTGAATGGTGATATTAAACGAGAGAAAATTTTCGTAACTGGTGGAGCAGGCACCGGGAAAACATTCCTCTTTAATCTATTAAAGAACCAAGTGAACCGATGTTATGGGAAATCGGTGGTAAAGTTGGTGCTCTCACTGGAGTTGCAGCACGGCTAGTCAGTGGGTCTACGTTACACCGCTTGCTAAAACTACCAGTACAAAAAGATGGAGTAATTGTGAGTATGCCTCTTCTTACTGGTAATTATTTGAGAGTAATGCGTCAACTATGGCAACATACTGAGTTTCTGTTCATAGATGAAATTTCTATGGTACCCTATGAGATGCTTTGCATGATCGATTCTCGTTTGCGACAGCTGAAAACTCCAGACGCTTGCTTTGGAGGTATAAACGTGGTACTCTTTGGCGATTTGATGCAGTTACCACCTGTCCGAGGTTATCAAGTTTTTCAGCAACCCGAGCACATGAAGCCGGCTACACTTGTGGCGTCAGTTCCGTTTAGTTGAACTCAATCAGAACATGCGTCAACAAGGAGACACAACATTGATAGATGTGTTTAACGCCCTTAGAGTTGGAGAACTGACGTCTAGTCATCTTGAAGTCCTTCTTGAAAAGTTTCAACAGATGCGACTAATGAATTCTCGATTGAGAGAGCATTAAGAATCTACCCAACGAATGATCAAGTTGCTAGACATAACGAAAAAGTTCTTCAAAGTTTTGAGAGTAAAGGGACAATTATCTATACGATAAAAGCACAAGACCAACTCATTGATGCTACCCGAAATCTAGGTAACAAGGACTTGGATTCTGTGATACCTAAGGATGTAAATAAGACAGGAGGTCTCTCCAAATGTACCTAAAATATTCGTAGGAGCTAAAGTGATGTTAAGGTCGAACATTGACGTGTCGAAAGGCCTAGTGAATGGCAATATGGGTTTATCACCGAAATTATCTGGCCGAATTTTCGCAGAGGACAATTATACGCGGAGGATATTCCATCAGTCCGTGTTGATTTCGGATCAGATGGTGTGCACCTGATTAAACCGATATCAATACAGTTTCCAGCAAAATACAGCTATGGAACTGCTGAGAGACGGATGTTGCCATTAATCTTGAGTTGGGCCTCGACTGTCCACAAGATGCAAGGTTGTACGGTTGATCATGCAGTCATTTATCTAGGCTCACGACTGTTTGCTGCTGGACAAGCTTATGTAGCACTTAGTCGTGTAAGAACCTTAGACGGTATTCGCATAGAAGAACGATTGCTCGAAGTTAACAGGAAAACTCCGTGCAATAGTGAAGCTTTAAATGAGATGAATAGATTACGAAACGATTCGTAATACATTTCAATGCCACATGTCCATGAAAACAATATGATGAATCATACTAAAAAATATAAAATAAATAATAGTTTAAAAAAAAAACTAAAAAAACACGCTTTTATAGCAAACCAAACTAAAAACTAGAAAATAATTTTTAATAACAAAGAGTTTATATTACAGTAGCAGAAGGTTAAACAATCAATCATAGTTTATTACTTTAAAATAAAATTATAATTAAGTTTAAGTTATAAACAGAAGCATTTAAATCAGAGGGCGTGGGGTGCATTTAAACTTTCCAATCATTCTGTTGGCAACTGTCTGTGAAGGAGAGTATGGGAAAGTTGTGAAATGCACTTACGCTTTTCACTCTGATTTAAATGCTTCTGTTTATAACTGAAACTTAATTATAATTTTATTTTAAAAATAAACTATGATGATGATGTTTCCTACTGCTCTATAAACTCTTTAATTAAAATTAATTTCCTGTTTTTAGTTTATTTTGCTATAAAAGTGTTTTTAATTTTAAACATATGTCGAACAATAATTGTGTATAATTTATCTTTAGTGGAACCGACTTCAAAAACAACTAATCAAAAAAAACAACTTGTTTTTGATATGTTTAAATAAATATGTAATTTTAAAATGCATAGATTATAAGGTATTAATGAAAATATATTAATTGACCATACCATCTCCTGAAATGACTGAGATCGTAAAATAAAAAAATAATTAGAGCATATGAGATCACTCACAATTAAAAACTAAACGAAAACATCAAATTTTGAATTCAGCAATAATCTTTTGGTCCCCAAAATACGAAAAATGAAAACGTTTCTAAAATATATTGTTAATTTCACCGAGTTACATTAAGGGTATTATGATTATGTTATATTTAAATACACCTAAATGCGCGAATTAGTTTCATTTCAATCTACGATAACTTTTGTATTCTGATTCTTTGCAAAACTTTTATTTTAGTCACGAAATACAATTTGGTCAAGTTTCAATAAAACATAGTAGGTAATACAATGATTTATTTTAATTAGAAATGGATTCATATTATATACTGTTTTCATAGGATTTTCGAGGGTAAATGAGCATGTGAAGCGCACCAAACGGTAAAATGGTCACCGCTTCCGGATTTGGTTAAGTGATCTGATGGAAGGATTATATAATTCCGAATAACGTATTAGTAGAATTTTTTTAACTTATATTACATCAGTGATATTCAAAACAATTCTATTGACACTCCTGAAATCTAAGGCATACAAAAAAAAAATAGCTTATTTATATCTCGTATTTGATAATTAACTATAATTATTTATTGATTATATTCGTACATATTTCTATTATTACCTGAAATTTTGTAAGTAAAGTCAAGTTCATTCTATGAAGTGACTTCCTAAAAATAATGTGTTTATTTTATGCTACATAGATGAAATGTAACGTTAATAATAATAACGTCGAGTTAAGAGGAGCGTGTCCTCAGCTTTTTATTTTGCGATATCAAAGCCTCTTTGAGGCATGCAATTTGTTTTTATTTTTCGTACAGCTTTGCCTCGTCGAAAACGTACTCTTAAATGTTCGGTATATGTGACACTTAAGACATCCTTGTGCGCAATCTTATAAGTCAAAGGATTTATCCTAAAATATATAAAAATTAAAATTTACAGTACTTAATTGTGGCAAGGATCAATATATCTGAATTGAAGTTGAAGTCCGACATTAGCTACATTGCAATATAGATTAATTACAATAGTTGAATGTTCAATTTAATCGTATCAGAATGAATATTAGAAAGTTGTGAACATTAGTTTAGAATTTTATATCGTTGATGTAATAATAATAATAATAACTGTTGCAGTGCAAAAAAGTTTAATTGTTTTAATTCTCATACATTTCTCTTTGTCTTAAGATGACAATACTCAGAAAATAATTGAGTAACAATATAAAACTCCTCTGTAGTGTCACATTATGGTATATGCAATTAACGTGAAAAAATGCAGAAAAAGACATTGTGTGAAAAATGAAAAGAAGAAAAAATAAAACAAACGCTTCACGAATTCATAAACGTGATCGTACTCGATTGATTGTTCTGATGTTTCAGGTTGCCTATGTCCCGTATTATTGATGCAGTCAGGTACACCGTCTAAGGCGAAGTAATGGCGTGCGAAATCCTTTGGAAGAATTCTGTAAAATATGCTGTTATTTTATGGTTTCGCAAGCGTATCTCATTATTTTGCAGCTTCGCTTTCTATCGTCGTCGCCGGGTACGTATTTATAAAAAAAATGACTGCGGAACAAAGGTTTGAGAGACGTTCAATTAAATATTGATATAATAATGCTGATTATACTGCCTGATATAACCTTCTATGTTACACCTGACGTTCTGACATATGAACTATGTAAATATTGGTCGGGCAGTACATAAAGGGATGTAAATTACGAACTTCATCGAGTATCTTTCTTTAAAGACAATCACAGCATCGACCTTCACGATCGTCTGGAAATAACTATGTTCACTAATTAATTACTATGTTCGTATATTGGCAAAGCAGTGTGTGAGTTCTGAATGCAGAGACCATTCAGTGAGAAAAGTGCGGCATCTTTGTGACGAATGATGCCTTATAAAGAGTAGGTCATGGCCATTATTGAATTTATAAGGACGTCAGCTGAACGGTTTTTTGTCAAACTTTATGGTGACTTTTTTTGAAAACCTTACGTCCATTTTGCGCCTTACGAAAAAAAAAATTACAATAAAGAATTAAAATAATGTTAAGCCGCTCCACCGACGTATTGATTTGCAACAGCACGTGTAAATTGTAAAAATATGTCTTATTGTTTTCCTTAACAAACATAGAAGACATCGTTTTGTACTATTTGTATTTAAAAATTAACATTCTTCTTATGATCTGTACAAACGTACATAAAATTGGTTTTCTCTAAAGTCGGTTTACGGACTATAATTTTACGTGATAACGTCATAAGAAAACATTGATGAAAAATTATATTCTTTTATGAATTGGATTTAATTATTATCACTGAATTATCATTATTTTGTATAATACAAAAACGGAGTTAATTAAAAATGACAATGTTTCCGATAAATTAATAACTATTCGCACTCGTTAATTCAAATATTTTCTACTTAAATTGTACAGTAAAGTGAGATGCGTCACAAGCCGAACGCTTGAGCCGATCGTGTCTCTCTTTTCTTCCGCGCTCTCGCTCGCACGCTCGGCTCAGGCGGAACGCGACAACGGGTCATGCTTTTTCGTGCGTTCAGCTGGAGTTTATCGATTTATAAGACGTTATCACTTCAAAACACATATTATATACACTTTGATAGAATACATAACTCTATTGTGACTTTGAGCCGCTTTTCGCTATTGAAATAGTAACAACTATGCATCTTCCCTTTGCTTTTACCATTGATCTATTTTTCCACTGTTTAAATGTTTCCAAAATTTTTGATAAAACAAATTAAATAAATAACGTTCTTGTATTAAGAATACAACATTTATATAATGGTTTGGTTAAATAAATATTAAATGTGCTATAAATCCTTTATAGTCTCATAATTTTTGTTTTTAGACTTGATAACTGCTGCTTATGAAAAACAAAAATATAACAAAATATACCAATGTTTAAAGCAAGGGGGTAAAAGCTTTGCTTATTTTTTGCTAATAAAGGGAAGGGCGGGATTAAAATTAACACGTAATATTTGAATGGCCCCAAACCTTCAGATTCATATCAGCCCAGCGGGTGATCCTGTAAAGTTTGGTAAGATTAAATCATCAATTTTTAAAAATATTTTTAGCCTTACCGAGGGGCAAACGAGTATGCAAGTCACTATAGTTGTAGGTGGTTAACATTGCCTATGGACACTTGCAACTTCGGAGGAGTCACGAGTGCGTTCCCGACCTCTTGGGTAGGATAAGGGTAGCTAATGGAGAACGGGGTGGGCTGATGAATGGGATAGAGAAGGCTGATGGAAGGAGTTTATAGGGCGATGGAAGGCGAATGGGCCACTGGAATTCTCAGTCACTTGATGAAACAAAACAGCGAAACTGTTACTTCACTGTCAAGCGAAAACTGTTATTTTATGAGATTGTTGAATCGACCCGCTTACGTGCTGCAACCAAGTTGACCACATCGCGGCTCTACCACAATAAATGGCAAATGTGTGTCACATTTTTCTTAAAATTAATCCATTTCTTAGGGCGTTGCTAGGCACTGTATCTATAGATATCCGTTAACTTCGTCACATGACCGCCAGATCCATAAGAAGTTATCTGGCTATAGATAGTTGCTGCTATCCGCTCGAAGCCGGGGCTGGTCGCCAGTCATCTATACAAAGTTGAATTGATCTGGACTAAATTTACCACACATCTAGAACATGATTATCAAATAAAGTAGAATCTTTATCTCAGTGGCATGCCTGCATGCCTGTCGGATAATTCACGATAGATTAGGATTAGAAATATATTGCATACTATTTTTCTTTTGTACAATAGAAAAAAGATTGCTTAGATTCACAATTGGCTGTTAATACATTAAGAAAAAGTTTTTCAACATTTTTTTTTATCCATCATTTTTGTTGTAATTATCACTTCATTTATTCTCTTGTAGGTAATATAATACGCGTGTCAGTCGTGCATTTTAGGATTTTCAAAAATTTTTTTTGCAATCAGTCTACTGATTTCCACAATAGAGTAAATTATCTTATGAACTTTATAATTATTCCATCTTCATTTTATTTTGAATAACAAAAATGTACGCTTTTAATAAAATACAACGCTTTAAACAAAAAAATAAAAGTTTTAAAATTCAATAATGTGGTTGTAAAAAGTGGGTTTAATTATGTACAATATTTTACATAGTCGAATAAAATGTTCCGTTCCACCGTTGCAATAAATCCTTTATTATTATAAGTTATTTGTGTTACTATTTTATTGCTACAATTGTCGATGTGGGATTAAATATATTGCTTAAGTTCATTTGGTAGTTCCATTTCACTACCAGAAATGGATGAACGTAGCGAAAAATGACAACGATCGTTTCTAAAATGAGAACGATCAGGTTCTCATTATTCCACTGCAGAGGTACGCTTTTCCACAATCTTTAATTTAAGACCGAGGGACGTGGTCATAAACCCCCCGCATTGAAAAAATGCCGTTCGGGAACTGGCGGTGACCGTCGCCACTAATGCGATGATAAAATCCGTGGCCAAAAGCTTAATGTGTTCTCTAGGGTACAGGACGAGTGGTTTGATGGTTTGACTTAAATTAAGAACTCATCGGTTAGAACAGAACCCGATGCCCTTAGCTAATGAGCTGTCATCGCTCTATGACACCGATCAAGTAATATCTAGTACTGTTTCAGAATACAAGGAAGGAATCAGGGCAGTTCCACTAGCAATTTCCGCAACAAGCATCAAGGTTGGGGCAAATTTTAATCCACTTTCGCCCTAGTTGCTCGAAATTGCATCGGCGAGTGCTCGCTCGGTTGCCGCGACCGCTGACGTCACAATGCCCGCACCCGCGACGCGCGACAAATTTATGACGTCATAACTTACCCCGGTCGACACTTCGCTGGGCATGTTTTATAATAAGCCACATAATACCGTCCGAGCTCGTAGTTTCGTGAATGTGAAGATGTGCCAGCGGCTATATGGGGCGATAGTGTAATAATAACGTAAAAACGTAATGTTATAAAAATATAATATACTAGCTGGCCCGGCAGATATTGTTCTGCCCTTTTTGTTTGGTCTTTCCCGTACAACTAATGCCCGTAACTGCGCCAGCATGGACTTATAATCCCTTCATCTTTTGTGTCAATTGATTTCTAACTGAATACCCGTATCGCTTTCGATTCCGAAGCCGGTCACACATTTGATTGTAGTCCCGACCCACATCCGTTTTCGACCCCAGTTCCGGTCTCGTTTCGGTCCCGGTCCAGCTTGCGATTCAGTTCCGATCAAATTCTATTCTCGTCCCGTTCGCAATTCTCTGTCCCACCCCTTTCAATCCCGATTTCGTTACCAGTCACAATTCCGACTTAGACGAAGCCGGGGAGTAAATGCTAATATCGGAATCTATATATATATATAAAGGGTTGACCGATCATTATGAATATTGGTATGTACATGTATCGGTTGAGTGATACGGAAGTCGGCACATTACAGCGCCACCTAGTGGCGAGTTGCGTCAATAGGGATAGCATAAAACCTTCTCCGTAAAAAATGCATGTACATATATTCATAATGATCGGTCAAATAGTTTCTGAGTTTATCGATTTCATATATACGAACATCCTTTTATATATACATATTTAGAACAGAACAAAGTTCCGTGTGAATGCATAGGTGTTGGTAGAACTTAAAAATGTACACTGGTTCAGATTTTTATTGTCGCAGCGTTGAAGTGTACTCTCCTACAATCTTTTATTTAAGTTTTCAATAGGTTTTTAATGGAAACAAGCATTCGAACCGGCAAATAGTAAGTAATCATCTCCGCCCATAGGCAACCGCGACCTCAGAGTCACTATTGCGTAGCCGTCTATCGGAAGAGGTAGGCTCTTTTCTTAAAGAATGAAGGGTACGCTCTTCGAGCGATCCACGCTGGCTTAGTGCAGCTTGCGGACGACCTTTAGACGAAATATAGGACTGTAGGCTTAACATGTGACAGATTGCTCAGCGTACCAATAAAACGAGTGATTTAATTTGACTGTAGTTGAAAAGTTAGCGGTCGGTTCGCCCGATGTCAAAATTCAAACCGGGGTTCGTATTTTCAGGTTTGAAAATACTTTCGACTGCTTGTCTACCAACATTCATATAATTTAATGTGTATTCATGCAAGTGTCCATGCACATCTTTAGCTTATGTCAAGGCCTATCATGTAATAGAAACTGTTTTGGGATATACGACTCTTTTGCAACATACGACATTGATATGAAATGAACATTTGTTACGGGCTATAAAAAAGGTTATGCAGTGTAATAAGTTAGGATTGTTTCCATTTACCCCTATCGATTATATATAAGTGATATGTTCAATTATTGTTCGTAATTATTATTATTTAACATGGATTAGGCAGGCACTGCGCCTTGGAAGAGGCTCGATTCTGGCGTTGTTTTGAATACGGCATATCTATCAAATATCTACCGAAATCAGAAATATGTCGCAGGGAAATAAAGCGCTTGCTCGAAGCGGGCTCCAAAAGCAAAATCATGCCAAAGCAAAAAATTATAGTAACATGCGCTTTCAAAAATATAAAATAAAATGAACGTAGCGGGCGATAATCAAACATAACGCAAACCGAATATTTAGAGGTAAAACAAATTGGAAAATTCAAAAGTGCACGCCTCACAACGGTCATTTGAAAACCGAAAAATTGTAAATAAATTTAAAAAACTTGCATTAAGTTTTAGATTTCGCTGCATTTTCGATTTGAACGCGATGAATACGAAGCGTGCGAAGCGGCGCCCATAATAGCGCCCATTCGTGGCTTTTGTTGACTAGTTAAAATTTAGCGTTTTGGTGCCATTTACATTTTTTACTTATTTTTGTTTATGTTGTCATGACATTTTGTTCTGTTTTTCGTCATAGAAACGTTTTTCTGTTTAGTAGGGAAAGATAATATGACTAATAAATATTATAATTGAGTTTAATATTTATCAGCTTTAAAATAAAATTTAGTTATTCATAAATATAAAACGCACAACTTCGAAACATGACTCGAATTTTTCTTAATATCATTAAAAGTATAAAATTAAATAGCAATATTCAATGGGAAATAGGGGAATCAAGTTTAAAATTGAATAAAAGACGTTCTCGATATGCAAAGTATTTTGGCCGCTTCGGCCACGCACGAGATCCATGCGTACAGACACGCGGACATCCATAGGATTTTTAAACATTTTTTATATAATATTCAATAAATGATCATTTGGTATTATGAATGTGTTAAAGAATGCTTTTCTGGATATCAGTGTACACATATTAAAGTATAAGTGCGACGTGCATGTATAATGTAAGAGGCGATCAAAGTTCAAGACTGCACCTGTTTTTGGCAAGTCTAGAGTAGTGCATTGACACAGACTCTTTGTGTTGTGAGGCGTGCAAAAAATGACGGTAAAAGCTTTTCAAATGCTTCGATTTTAATTAGTGATCAACTGGTCACCCGTCCGTTCAGCTGGGCGTGACGATATACGAAAGTAAACAAGACGGTCAGAGGTATACAAAATTTAAAGTCGACTAGCATAAACTCATCTACAAGCGATTTCGTCGAAATATCAAAGTCCCACCGATAAGTTCAGCTGTTTACAAATGGTGCAAAAATAAAGAAAGCCTTTTTCGTTATGTATGCAGAAGAATAATTGTTGTGATAGAGGCTGTGTCACTTACAGATCTGTGACAGTATTACATGGATGAATGAAATTGTTTCGTCTCATTAGTTAAAAATGTTTCATCGTAAATAAACACTGTTGTATGGCCTGCGGTGATACGCTCGAAAGATAAACGATTAAATTTTACTGCACGTTTATTTCATTTTGTGTAATTTATTAAGCTGTTTGGTTATAAAAGAAATCATTTTACTAAGAAATATGAGCTTCTGGTAGCGTTCAATTCAAAACGAAGACCAAAGTTCTTCTCAAAATTGTAGAAAATCTAAATAATCTTATATTTAATTAATTTAAATTCTTTAATAATACTTAACTTCAATTTTTGCGTAAATAAAGTGATACTGACGATATGAATGGGTCGGAAAGATTTTCGATTATATTACAAAAGATATCTTATGAAATATCTTCAGCTCTTAATTGTTAATTAGGCGAAGGAGCGGAAAAAATGCTGCAATTGACTAACGCCGATTTCTGCCAACGTTCAATTTCGCAAAAATTTAGAAATACCGAAATCCAATTTTGGAAAACAGGTGGCGTTTATCGGCCGGCGGGAGTTCGCGCCGGGGTTTTATTTTGTGGAAACCCGTCCGGATATCCGTTTCGCCGGAAATCGGTTCAATTAATTGCCGGAGTGAAGCGTCGAGCCCTCGGGTACTAGTTGGTCGTCTTTGAAATAAAAAATCAAATGCCCATTGTGACAATTTTAATGGCGATCAGTAGAAAGTATTTGTGATTTTCTGCGGTTAAAATACAAGTGGAGAATGTTTGCAAATGACATATTTTATTAAATTAAAATAAATTATTTCAAATTCAAACAGAATTTACTTATCCATCTTTTCACATGGATAAAGCATGCGATTTCACTTAGAAGTGAACAGTGAACACACATTTTAAACTACATCTCCTTTTCCACTGAGCGGAATTATATAAAGATGGAACTACCAAACTGTGAAAATCCTATCAAAATTCGAAAAGTAGTTTCAGTGTGAAGCCTTAACAAACATACAAATAATTTTCCGAAAACTATTACTGTAGTTTCAGATCTCTGTTAATAGTCGATTCCAATTAGTGTCTCATAGAAACGGACATTGACCTATTAGAGTTGCCATCCGCGTAACATGTTTTGAAATAAGCGGATCAATATTGAAATTCGGACATTAACATACATCCAAAATTAAAATTCGGATATTAGGCTTCAGGGCAACACTAAATCACAGGGTCCCGCCATAACGGACTCGGGGCCGTCATCTTCGCGGGCGGCGGTATCGCCACCGGAGATCGCATCGGATCGGATCGCACGGCGCCGCGCGCGTCCCGGCGAGCCCATAAAGCTATTTTATTGCGGCGTTCGGGGCGGGACGTCAACGGCCAACGACTGATCCGGATCCGGGACGATTATCGTTCCTCGGGCAGTTATCGTCGAACCCTGATTTAGGGCCGAGAAGGGCTTAGGGTCGAAACGTTACGGCCCAAACGTGATTTGTTCATGAGACCGCGGGAAATGTTTCCGATGTGAAACGTCAGAGGGCGTGTTCGGACGAGATTAAAACGTTCTCCGAATGCACGTCGTCGCGACGTGCCGTGCCGCGGCCTCAGTTTTCGTCGGCACGTTCCGACACTGCGCTCAAGTCTCCAACGCTTATTCTGTACGCCTCCCTCCTCTGCGCTACAACCTCGCTACTTTACGTGTGTGTTGGTTTACCAGCGTTTTTATTTCACTAATGATTAGAGCTTCACCCGTAAATATTGTTTAAGTGTATTCGCCTTAAAGACTTAAAAGCATTTATTAACTACAAATAAGAGAAGACAATGATAATAAAATAGACAGTGTATATGTAAAAGTTATCAAACTGAATGCAACACGTCTAGTCGATTGTCAATTGTTTCAATTAAAAATATTTGAATACCAAAAAAAAAATCGATAAACTTACATGTTTAACTTCTGACAGGTGTCCTATGACAGCGCTTTCTCTGTTTTGTATGTCGTATCTCATAGTTTGCGCACTTTCGCCTGATTAAAAAGTCTTTCAATCAGTTGAAAGTGACTAAACTATTTCGTTATAATTTCGTTTCTTTCAAAGATATTTCACTTTTGACGCTGTTGTGTCAAAGCAGCCCAAAAGGGTTTCGATTCGATCGCGATAGGGCTCGCGGTCTGAGGATTCCGAACAAAATGATGTATGTAGGTACTTCAGCTATCACGATTTTTTTTATCTGTTTTTAATACGAATACAGGAGTTCTGAAAGCTTAGCATTTTTTTTTGGTTTTCGAATTTTCATAAAAATATTCGATTAACAAAAAAAAGTCGATTTTCGTTAATATTATATTGAAAATTGTTGTAAAAAATAAAACAATACTATCCCATGCGCTGGTCTAAATCACGGTCAATACTTCGATTGCAAGTGTAAATTTATAATTACATTTTTTTTTGTATAATATTTTAGAAATTAAATATTTTTAGATTTTTCCTTTACTTGTGCTGTAAAATCTTTTTTCTTGTCAAATTTTATGATTTTATGTCAATGTCAAACCCTATAAATCATAATTTAATTTAATTAGTTATTTTCAACTTCAATACTTCCACGCGTTCCTGTGATAATGGGTCTTGATAGACGAACGGACAGACGAACAGGCAAAAGACTTACAACGAAGTGACCCTATAAGAGTTCTTTTATTTTTGAAGACAGAAAGCCCTAAAACATTCACATAAAAACGATCACAATTCAGCGCGACAATTTTTTTCCCAAGGAAGCTGAATTAAAACAAAGGTGTAATCAAACATTTTTGAAAATATGATGTATACTTTCACACTCCATTTTTGCAACTACTTGGAAAATGAGGCCTCAGAATTACTGTGTTAATTGATTTATTTGCTTCCGCTGTTGTATTTCATCTAGTGAGTGTCAATTCGGTTACGGTGGTCAATTCCCTCACTCCTCTCACATCCCCACTATGGATTCCCACTCCATCAGGTATTCAGCCTATCCAAGGGCTGGCAACGAACTGATGACACATTTGGGGTTGCGAGTGTTCATGGGCAGCGATGACTACCAATTCTTTGGTGGCTTACAAGCTCGTTTGCTCTAAAATAAGACTAAAAACATCTTGTTACTTTTGTGCTTAAATTATTTTAACGTTTAAAAATAAATTATTTATTTATAGTATGATTCCACCGCTTTCTTTAAAATCATAATATCATCAAGACAACAATAGAAAAAAAGAAATAGGTTAGTTCATTTTTTTTTGTTTTGTTTACATTATTTTTCGTATGAACCGATTGCATTATATGATATGGTGAAGTATACCACAAAACGTATGGAACAAATTTCAGATTTGTAAGCGTAGTAATGAAAATGCAAGCAGAAATGTCTTAGTGGATCTAAATTCTTCCTCGATACGGATTATGAGACGGCTTACGATATCAATTTAGATTTCGTAAGATTAAATGATAACTGAATATAATTATTTATTGATGATTTTGCACTCGACGGGGATTGATTTTTATTTCTTCTTTGACTGCATGAGTTATACCCTCATTATATGCACAACCACACGCACACACACACGCACGCACGCACGCGCACGCGCGCGCGCAACGCACGCACGCACGCACGCACGCACGCACGCACACATGCACACTGCCACACACACACACACACACACACTATCAAAACAAATGGAATCGCTAATAACGATCTTCAAATCTATCCCATAATGTCAAGTTTCACCTATATTTAATGTGTTTTCCAAACAATTAATCTTTCATGTTATTCAAATCGGCCCGCCAATTACTTAATCGCTAGTTCCAACTCCTCATAATGTATTGGTAACCGCTGCTATCTTGTATTCCGTTTGTCTTATGCCTTCACTGATACTTAGGAGGGTAGTTAGTTTGTGCAAAAATCATCACAATAGCATAATTTGTTGCAACTCAGGAGCGCCATAATATAACAAACTCACATATTTATAGTTACGTACATTAAAAATCGATACACACAATAAGTACCCTCCTTAGCAACCTACAGTCGAGTGATAATTTTTTTTTTATAATAGTGTTCATTTTTTTTTTGTAGATAAGCTACACTATCAAATCTCATTACATGACTGTCATTTTAAATTGTTTTAGCTGACCATTAGAACTAAAAAATGTCTAGATTTTAGATTAAAGTTCAAGGCCTTTTCGTTATTTTGCTTTGTGGCATTTATGCCCTTTCCTCAACAATGTAATAAGCTAAGATTTAATCAAAGGAGGATGTGCAATCAAAAGTAGACGCACACTAGGGAAATCAAGGTTGCCTTCAAAAAGATATTAAAAAAAACTCGTCAGAAAGAAAAAAAAAACCGACCTTTTTCTCGCTGACTACATTAAGCCCTATAACCATTAAGGCTGCCTTTTCACTTCTGGAATGTTTGTTCGATGTACTTCAATAGCCCTCTTAGGAGATATGGTAAAATTTGAGTTCTAGCTGCTGGCTCATGTGTCTTGATTAAGGTGCGTTTGAGAATATCATATAATATATATATCATCGATTGAAGTATCGGATTAATTATTGTTCAATCCATAGATTAATTCTTAATGTTTTTCATTGGAAAAATAGTTTGTTAACATACCTAATTGTTTTCAAATAATTTATCTACATCAATACTACGAAAATAAATAAAGTAACAGCAATGAGAAACATCAGATAATAAATTATCTTGAAGCGGTTCACATCCATAAGGCCATCATCAACAATGTGATGAATATTGGAAGTATGTCGAGCAGAGTTTTGTACTTTATACTCGGAACTACCGAAAGGTACATCGTTACTGCACTCGACGATGAAGTCGAGGTTATAAATGTCATATATAGAAATCCACTACAAAACAGTGATGGGGATGTCAACATGATATTATGCAATCGAGATGCGATGAACTGAAAATGGGGCAATTTGGAATCGGAGACATTGATCGATTTATTGCTAAGAAATACTCTTCATGATGAACTTCCGATAGGGAGAGACTTCATGAGAAATGGACTTGAATTAGCTCCGATAGATCACATGATAATAAAACATGAAAAATGGAATAGATTTTATTACGATAACTAAGTGGCAAACAGTGAATGATTTCTCAGTGATCAATAAGGTAAAAACCGTATGTGATCACCGCATTAGTCAAAGGTATATTAATTTTAAATGCCAAGCTAGGGACATTTTGTCTATATAATAATTAGTGATACATTAACTTACGTATACTAGGGTCCGACAATTGCTAACATTCGAAACCCTGGAAGTTTTCAGCTCAAACTTTAAAATCGCTTCGAATGCCTAGACGAATGCTAAACTGTGGATGAAGTAAATAACAATCTTTTGGAAACTCTCTGTACTGTTGGGTCGAAGTTCCTTAAGACTAGATGTGAACACAGAAGTTACAAATTTCATAATATGGGTACATTTAAAGATTAAAATTAATGAAAAACGAGATATCAGATTGCATTTTCACGGCCATTTTCCTGCAATCCGAACGAGGCTTCGGCGCTGTGCACTATATGCACACGCTTCGGCCAATTATAGTCGAAGAACTCTATTCTTGGTGTATGTGGAGTATTAAAAGCCTTTAGATGAGTCGAAATCTGGCTGATGTCGTATTCTCTTTGGAAATGCCCCATTGCTGTCATCACATCAAAGTGCTGACATGTCTGTGCTTCAGTTCACTATCTCAGTCCGAGTATTGAATGAAAACGCATAATCAATCCAATTACAGAAGGGTGCGACACGGAGATGTATTATCTCTGAAATTCTTTGCTACGGCATCGGAAAACGTTTTCAAACTGTTAATTATACGTGTTTTGTGATCTAATAATATGTACAAAGCATAAGTTATAATTTTTTTATATCGTTTGAGCTGAATGTGGTATCATATTTATCATAAATATTTGAAAAAATATTAATTACTTCACTTAATAAATACATATTTAAATATATAATAAAAAAATAGAACCAGGTGTCTCTGTACATTGAAATTATGTATGAAAAATGGAGAGTGGACGACAAGAGAAAATGAAGGTGTTCAAATTTATGCCTCTTTTTTTGTATATCTAAATTTTTGTACATGTATCTGTAATTATAGAAACAATTTAAATGTAGTTTTCATGGGTAAAAGCTAGGCTTGGAGTAAAATATAGGTTTTATTTAACCGTAATTGTTTGTCAGAAAAAAATGTTATCCTCATTTAGAATCTAGCTTGAAATATTACAAGCAAATAATAATTGCTAAAATCGAAGGCCTACAAATGTCACAATAGGAACAAAAAACGCAGTTAAAAAAATAAAATACATTCAAATAATAAAAATTTAAAAATAAAAACCTAACGTAATCAAAAGGTCGAGTCTTTTGATCGCGATGTGCTCGAGTCATTGAAAAACGGAAAAATTGAGCAAGGAAACCGAGGGAAAACGAGTGTGTGGGCAAAAGGAACAAGATACAACAGTGACCGGGATTGAAATCAGTAACAGTACCGAAACCAAAACTGAGAGTGGGAACAAGATGGGGTTGACGGTAAAATCGATCAGTATAAAATATGAAAGGACATATTATACTATCCGCGCGTAGGCGAAGTTTTGGCGATGAAGCACCATGAAAGACGACTATTTATAACTGGTTTGCGGTTCGTGTCAATCTTAGTGACAAATTTCATGATGGTCGACCGTCCACCGCTGTAAACATCGATTCTGTGCGTCGTATTATCGAAAATAGGTAAGTGACTTACCACGAGATTCGAGCATCCTTATGCATAGGCAGGACTCAAATACAAACAATTACACAAACATTTGGTATGAAAAGCTGTTCTCGCGGTAGATCCCATATATTTGGACGAGGCTCAAAAACGTACTGTATCACTTGGTGCAATACCATTCTTACCAGATTCAAGGAAGGGGTGTCAAATTTGGTGTGGGACACAGTAACAGGTGATGAAACATGGATTTATTGCTACGATTACAAAATAAAGTAGCATTCGACCGGTTTATCGATGAGTCAAAATCAACCAAAGTGGCGCACGAGCAAAATCCCTCTAAGCGAATGATTGCTTCTTTTTTAGGGTTCCGAGCTAAAATGGCAAAAACGGGACTCTTATAGTATCGTCATGTGCGTCCATCTGTTCGTTCGTATGTCACAGGCATTCTATTCACAAACTACAAGACGTATATTGATGGAATTCATAGCGTAGGTTTCTTGTGTAAGGTACCACACAAGACACCTACACTATAAACCTACAAAAAACTGCACTTCTCAACAAAAGGACACAAGTGCCATGAAGATACGCTCTTTTGCTGATGCACTTTCTTTAACACTAGTTTAATAGTAATAGTCGACATACTTGTTTTTATAGTTATAGGCGACTAAAATGCTTATAACTCTTCTGTGCCGGAAACATGGAAAAAGTGTAGCAACGTAGGTTTTTTATTTGTAGTGCATTTTTATGTAATAATGGCTTCGGAACCCTATAATGAGCATGATCGTTGCTCTTCGCCAATTATTTTAATAAAACTGGACATATAGCTACTGTTGTTTTGGACAATTGTCGTATCATGAACAGTGATTGCTACACGACCATTTGTTTGCTGGAAGTTATTGACGAACTCCATAAAAATAACCCTAAACGTCGTATCATTTTGCACCACGAAAATGACAGTTCTCATAAGGCCAAACAGACAAATAAATTTTTGGGCAAGTCTGCATACAGTCCCGACCTGGTACATTATGACATTTTTTTTTGTTCGCTAAAATTAAGAACCAATTACGCGATCAACGATTTTCATCACCAAACGAGGCTGGCGAAGTATGAAAAACATATTTTCGAGGTCAATAGGGAGGAGGGGCTTAAATGTTTTCAAAATTGGTTTATTAGTATGAAAAAGTGCATTTATGATAACGGAGAATATTTTAAAAAACCAAAAATATATATTTGACTATTCATGGTAATTTTTCTCTAATTCATTGCAGAAACTTTCAGTGCACTCTACGTATTAACTGTCCGAATGGAATCAAATTTTTGGTGATTATAATTTACTATGTTAGTAAATCTGTAAAATACAAAAGATCTTATACCTTATACTAAAATAATACAAGTCACAAAAGCTACTAAAATTCAAATAAAATTGAAACGCAGTGATTGAAAACTGTTTTATTTACTTCCAAATTCTTATAAAAAATCTAGGAATTAATTGAATAAAAATAAGCAACGATAAATTAATTTTCTTCATTGTTGTAAATTTTCATCACAATTATTCGAAAAAAGTAAATTGGAAAACTAATTACATAAAATATTAACATAAAATATAATGTCGCTTTATCATATCTGACAATACTAAGTAAGAATATGGATATCAGAGATTGATTTTAAGCGCCATCTCTCGAGAACTCCGTCAAAATGGCTGTATTTTTAATATTTGATGTCTTCCTGCCGGCCCCGGGAGACACCTTATTGGCATCGTGACAAGAGAGAGAACGTGATCTCCAACTTTATTAATGTGGATTTCTTAGAACGGAAATAAATGGCGTTCAATTTATGCCCATTAGTACTGTAATACGATATAAAGGTGTGATAAGTCGAAAATGAATTCGTAAAAAAATTGGTTTTGTTATAGTGCCTTTATGTTATATTTTGAAAATTATCTTTAAGCGTGGATCTCTTAAGCTTAATCCTATTTTAACAAAGAGTACGATGCACATTAATTTTGCGCTTGATTAGGTTTCGTGGGAAACTCAAAATACCGCAGGTACATTAATTTCAGCATGAATTTTTGCATAAATCTACAGTGTAGGTTGTTTTAGATATCGAAATGGTCAAAACTGACGAATATATCTTACAGTAAAATACGATTTGGTTTCTTTATTTTACTGTAAGATATAATAAGAATAAAATAGTTGTAATACCTGGAAAAATTATCATTGATAGCCAAAACAGGGTTATTTGTTCGACACCATTCGTAAACATAATGTGTTTCTAAACCACGCTTCTTTGATGATCATAAATTGCTAGGATCGTATCCCCTAGTCTATCCAGCTTTGACGTGGAAGTCCCGTACCTAATAATTGCATTGCGGTGTTTTAGCAAGTGATCTCTATGGTAGAGCAGGTGAAACATTTAAGGGGAAAAATATAAAACTTGGACCGATGGGCCCGTGCGGGGACCGCGACAAATTGCCAAGTTTGCGGCGGCGCCGGCGCCGGCGTTCGTCTTGAATAATTCTTCCATTTGTCAGCCTTCTTTGTTTATATTCTGATACATTAAGTCGGAATAAAAAAATGCGAAATCCACAGATTCCGTTTTAAAGTTCATTATTTATTTATTGCGACAAATCTAGCTTACATCTATATAATTTGGAATATAAGTCTACAGAGCCAACTACAACTTCCACATATTGTATTTCTTATTCAATCCTAGATGATGGCTGAATACAGACGTAGAGAAAAATGCGTTAAACAGAAAGAAAAGTGCAAGCATAAGTGATATTTCTTATTCCTTAACTAAATTACTATTCAATATTTACATTAAATTTGGGGCTTCTAATTGCCGATGTCACCATTGAGCTGACAACGTCCGGAACTGATAGAATAACGTGCTTTTCGAGGCACGAAACGAATAGTAATCGAGTAGTAATCTGACTTAAAAACTCAGGATCGGTACAAACGTGGTCATGATTGAATTCGGTAGTATTCTATAGTGAAGGCCCTAAACAGTAAGCCACAGCCCATAAACTGGTATTTTAAACCCAACGCAAAAGGAATCATTCAAATCGTTTCATAAGCAAAGAAGTTATGGGTGATAATATTTAAAAAAGACCTAAAATTTATCTCCAATGACAAAGTCATTTAGTGGAGTATATAAAGTTGACGATATATTTCTTTTTTGCATTTCATTATTTTTCTTAAAATGTAATGGAAATCTTTTATAAAATATTCAGAAAATATGAAATCGTAAAGAATAAACCTGCAGCTCTCTTATTGCAGATCAAGCGTTTATTTTGTGAATCATTACGTATAAGCGAAATCGACCTATCGCAAACTCGAAAGTCAGGACAGAGTCGGCATGCGGCGGCGACGCCGGCACTAGATGTGAACGAGAGCGACACGCGGGTGTGCGCGCGAGCACATCGAGGTTGTGGCGATGTGTATCGGTGATTGAACATGGGAGATATTTATATATAAAAAAATTAGTATATGCTTCCTAAGACTGTACATTTTCTATATAGTATATTCTGTTTGAGGAACCACAAACCATGGAGCCTGATGGTGTAACCAACGATTTCGTTCAAAGTCTTGACTATGTTTCGGCATACATATGTATACCTTCCTTCTTAGAGAAATTATTTTAAAATGTACACACTTCAGTTACACGTCAATTTGCGCGCAGAGAAGTAAGCTATAATCGGGAATTTCAACAGTGCAAATTAGTCTACCGGGTACGTTGATACGAGTTTAAAATTACACGAGGCCATTTCAGACCGCCGCCGTCGCTTCGCGCGCCGCCAGATGGCGTCTGCGAACGTCATCATATTATGGCGGGTGTCGAACTTCTACGCATTAATGTATAATGCAAACTAGCCACGGTTTTACGACATAGAAGAAGTCATTTTATAGGAGCCAGTGTCGCGTAGTTTAAACATTGCTCGTTACTTGGGGCACAATTGAAAACTAATAATTTTACTGGAATTCCGAAATGAAACTTCTTTAAGCGCGATTTGACAAAATGAAATCTTTATTCGGACTGAAGTGACGATTAATAAACTTTGTAGTCCTTTCACAGAGCTTCCGCACTTGTAACGAGCTTCAAACTTCCTCGTCAGACCAGAAAATATTGAAAGCCAAAGTATTAGAGTCGATCTCTATTCGCAAACAATAACTTCATGTGTACGCCCTAATATCTTTACTAATAATTGTTATATTCGTACCTAATCGTGTGCGCAACTGAGTGACATAAAATTAATTATTTAATTTCTTTATATCTCTAACAAGACCCTGATCTGATCTATATCGTTAAATTCTAACAAAACTTGAGGTTATTCATTTTATTTATTAGTTCGTTTATTATTTATTAGAGTTCATTCATAATGTCTGCTACGAGCTCGTTTTGTGGTGTTTTATTGTGTTGTGTTGTTTGTTTGTGTGTGGTAAATGTTTTAATTTAATCGCGTGCGAGAGTTTCAATTACAATTGTGACAAAAATGTGAAAAATTTCATGTTAACATATATCGATCTTAAAATAAACTAAAGAATTTGTTTTAGCGTTACTCATTACGCAAAATTTTGTTTTATACAGATCCTTTTAGTCTCATTTGTATTTCAAAATAGGAATCTAAAACTAATAATCCGATTACACCAAAACAAAAACTAAAAAAAATGAAAAGAAACGAAAGCGTAAAATATTTTTAGAGTAATCCTAATCGACTGCAATGGAGTGTAATTGTTGGCAAGATATAAGTCCTATGATTTCAGAGTTGAAAACTGTTTTCCTATTTGCTTTTGTGGTAGTCGCCTGAAAGATAAGTCATCGACAGCAAGATGAAGAAGACAGCTCGCATGATGAGGAGAACGAAGCGAAATAAATGAATTCGTGCGATGCGACGCTATAAGGAGAGGGCAGATCCGGTCATAGGGACTGTGCATTTAGAATATCATGCCACCTGGTGACTGAACTTTACGTCTTTCAGGAAAAAATATTAAACTGTTACATGTGGTTATAGTTTATTTATATTAATTTAAAGTATTTGTAGATTTTTTGCAATATCTTTATCGATAGAGCCTAGTTACATCAAAAACACATCTGGTTGGGAACCTTAAAGTCAATTAGCCAATGAAACTTCATTACTTTTCGTGGAGTAGCTGTTTTGCTTCATGAAAAAATTGTAAATTTATAACGTAATCAGAAGTGCTACTTCCTGAAGTACAGGTAAACATGAAACTTGTATTGTGTCGCCGCAGTTGCATTATGAGCTCGCGCCGCGCCGTGATTTTTCTTTCTAGACGATGCACTAAAATTCTTTAGAAATGATAACCTAAATACGTTATCTATTGCAACTGAATGTATACTAAAACTTAGGCCTGTTAGAGTGTTTTCATATAAAAAAAAACATGTAAATAGGATCGGTGGTTTGACAAGGTTCAACAAGTTCGACAGGACAAGGCGACTGAGAATAGCTTCGAAAACTCGTTCACTGAGGGACGCTCGAATCGAGTGTAGTTGGTTGTAGAAGTTTGAATTGCTCTGTCAGCATACAGTTGGATACACACGAGATGAGTCACTTCCGGAATAAGGGGAGTCTGTTCGTGTTCACTTGCGTGTTTATGCACAAGTAATCATAAACTACAAGCGAACCATCGAAGAAACGAATACATTATTGTGTCAGACGCAAATATGGTTTCAATTAATGTACGTGGATAATCAAGGAAAACCAAAAACTGCAAATATTAGTAGTCAACATAAAGACTCCTATCAATTCTTTTTACCTGATCTAGAAATACTCCGCAAAGATTGAATTTACGGAACAATAAAATCTGTGTTGTTAGCCCCGATTTGTACCCACTTCAACTGTTATCGATACATGAAATGGATTCGTTGCACTAGTTGATGCTTTTAAAGAAATCGTTTTACGGCAAAATTTATGTAGAACAAAAAAAAATCGCATAAAGAAATTTTGACAGTTAAGCAACAGCAGTCGTGGCATGGCAGTGCTATTGTTATATACAACCCCGTCTTTACATGCAAAAGTACTTTACAAATTTCTAACGCTTTATCATATATTTTTGTCCATTTATTATACATGCGCATGGGTTATTTATCATTTGTAATCGTGTTTATTCGCGTTATCTCGACATTGTTCTGAATCTTTTCATCCTAGTCCGAAAACTTTTGAAGCTGTACTATTCACTAATTATCTGAGAATTTGTCGTCGCAGCCGTCGTTTATTTTATTCTTTGTCATTTAGATACTATCTTTACCTTTCATATATTCAACTTTGTAAGTTAATTCAGCTTGTTTTAATTTACGCTCAAACTGAATACTTCTTTACATTTAATGGTTTCTTTCAAATCTACCGTATTTCTAAGTATATATCTTAAGTCAGCTTAAAACATTTTCTTCTCATTCTAATGACTGTGTACGAATCACCGTCTATGGTTAAAACGTATCTACCTAGAACATAACTATCTAAAACGCGAATTCGTTTCCATCCAATTCTGACCAGAAGCCATAGAAGTTTCGAATTTATACACTCATTGTCGTTCACATACTTGCATATCCTTTGTGAGAGCTGAAGTGTGCATTGCGATATTTGATCAACCATAGACCAATAACTCAATTAACGGACCTTTGCCTTTTCATTTCTTGTTATAGGAATTTAGTTTTATCTTTCATCTGCAAACTTCGTCGATAGTCTCGTCCATTGCAAATATAATTAGAATAGCAAAGTAGAAGGCTTCTGTTCGCGTTTCGTCCCTCCAGGTTATTAGGCGTGACGGATGGAAATCCTAACTCTCCGTAGTCGACTATAGAATAATTATGTACAAAAGATAGGTATGAAAATGAACTTAGGCGACGTCCTTACAGCCTTATTGCTTAGAAAGTTTAACAAAATATAATGACGTTTGTAGAAGAACTAAAAGCGAATCCGTAGAAATTACATGTAACGATCGATGAATGTTATGAGGGAAAAGAGAATTTGAAACTGTACTAAGTTTTAGATATGTAGTCTTTGTCTATTGCATGAATTAGCATTACATTACGTATTGTAATAATAATATTTCTTTTTGCACGCCGTGGATTATAGACATGAAAGGTAATAGATACGAAACAACTAATTTGGGATTTCTAATAAATTGTAATAAATAACACAAGTTTATTGAAGAGCTTATGTTAATCAGCTTAAATAAGTAAATTTTCAATCCTACTCTGGCGGCATGTTTTTAAAATCACTAGATTGATTTTCAGATTCATCAAAGCAACTTGTTTTCCTAAGATTTATTTAGCGCATTTTCAACCGTTTTTCAATTCGTAATTATTTTTTTTCAATAATCCCCAAAATCTGTTTAAGTTATTAATTTAATTAATGCGCATACAAAATTTAAAGTCAAGTACTTCATTCCGATTAAATTCAAAATGTCGATCAAAACAATTATTTAAAAATATAGCACGAACAGTAATTGAAGTGAAATTAAACAAAATCTTGTGAAATATTTACGTACCACGATTTTCATTTTACATATAAAATATATTAAAAGATTTCCTTAATATGCACTGTTTAAAAATAACTATTTGCCCAACTTGGCGATATAACTGATCGAAATAATGAACTAAGCAATACCAATCAAAGCAATAATTTGCTTTTGACTCTGTTGTATGTAATAGATAAGATGAATACCTAATGAATAAAAAGTGCAATAATTTGGCTAGCAAATTATAATTCCAGGTTAAATTCGAGGAAACTGCAATTCATATGCACAAATCGGTCGCGAACTGCATTGCGGCGTCGACGAATTCGAAACGAGCGGAGTGCATCGCGCGCCGAAATAAAACTGGTGGTCGGCGACGACGCGGAATGCCGCGGGAACAGCGGGTTGGGAATGTCGAGGTCGACGCGCGCGCGACTGGAACCAATTTATGTGATTTTATTTGTTTGCTCTATCCGGAACAGCTGATATAATTATTCCTTGGTTTACGGAGTTCAATGTTTATTGTTTTACTTATTATAAGAAAATCATCCCTTACCGATTATTGAAGTGAAACTTCTTTATCGGCGTATGGGAGAAATTTATAGCAATGTAACGTTTTTCTGTTACGCGCCATCTTTATTTCTGGTAACGTTTTTCCGTTACGCGCCATATTTATTCAATGTTATTAATGTCATCGTGGCATAAACATAATTGTTACTAGGCCACTTGTCACATATACTTTCTGTCAACACCCTAGATCTATTTACAGTTTGTATATATTACATTTTCCTATTATCTATGTTGAAACCTTTTCAACTGACATACATGAACTATATCTCACATTCTTTCATTGAGTGACTCGATTTTATATGTAGCGTTCGATAATTTTCCTACAATTCTATATGGCCCTTTAACATCGCATTAATTGAAAAGTTTTACCTATCACCCTTCTAGGTACATATACCATTACCAAGTCTCCTACATGAAACTCTGAACATTTCTATTTCTGAAACTCAGTAGTGACGTGAAAAATAATATTTCAATTAAAGATTAGCGAAAAAATTTTATAAAGTTATTTGTATCCATGTCTATGATAATAAAAGCCTTTTGCATAAACTTTATCTAATTTAGCTTTATTCAACAAATTTCTGTGAAGTTGTAAATAGTAAATCATTTTTCGAAAAATGATTTTATAAAAGTTCACTTCTGTACACTAATACACACGCCTTTTTTTTAAACAAGGGGCGTTCGAACGCTGTAAAGGTGACCTCTAAAGTTTATGCTGTGCATGCATCTTTTACCTCGTTGAGTTTAATTTGTTGGTTTTATGGTTTAGTGTTATTGTGGAAAAAAATATGAGAATTCCTTAATCCTGTGTGTCTTCTTGTACGCCTATTAAATTGTACAAAATACGGTGTCGCAAAATAAAGCATACAAGTATAGACAAACATAACTTTTATTAACTGGCAAAGTGACGGACACTGAGACACGTTCGATAATGACATTTTTTATTAGTGGTTAATTATGTTCTTACCTTCGTAACTGGGTATTTTAATCGTAAAATTGAATTGATCGAAAAATAATCATATTAGTCACTTACATATAATTCGTTTTGAACGAACATTTGTAATTTTTGGTCTCACAGCAAAATATTTTCAAGAATCAAAAAGTGTCATTATTTTAAATCTTTTAGGTTTATTATGTACTTATCTATATTTTTTTTACTCATTAACGTTTTTGAAATTACCCACGGCTATATAAAAATCAAGTAAAACCTTTTCAGATAGTGAATAAATAAAACTGTGCTGATAATGAAGTTTAACAGGAGATAGGTGACATTCATACAAACATAACAAATGTATAAAATAATTTGTCATATATTCTTAGTGGCATTTTCCTTTTGCGTAGCTTTAGCAATGTAATTCCTTGGCCTCAATTCGAATCGACTTACTAATGGCGTTATAGTCGAAGAACAAAACGACAGTTATCGCCATATACATATAATGCTCATTTAGATTCTTTACTTTATTACTTCGAGCGAGCAATGCCCATATTCATAAATTATGTATGCATGTCTCAGTAATGGTTAAAGATTTAGATAAAAAATGCTATTCGGCCTCCGAAACGGACGTAGATCTCTCGTTAAATATTTGTAATTTCAAATAGCCACAATTTCTAAACTGATTAGCCGAATCAGCTCATCTTCGAACTCGTTCAAGGTAATCGTCTATAAAATAAGTGCGCGAAGTTTAATTAAGGTTCCTTGAGGATTGCGGGTGCTATCGTGATGACAAACTGCGTTATATTCCATATATATACAATCAATGCTATTTTCTGAACCTCCTCGGCTACAGAGAATATAATATGACAAAATTTCTGCAAAGTTCATGAGACCAAATACAAAGTTATATTTCTAAAGAAATCTACTAAAGATATTTTGATAACTTTTGCTACAAGTTTATGTATATAGGTGTCTTACTTAGAAAAATGCTATAAAAATATTTTCTAAATATTGCTTTATAAGTCCCATATCGTAAATTTTTGGGGTATGTGTATTGTTGTTATGCTATTAGATGTAATGCCTAGGTATTAGTAGGCTTAATATAACGTTCTCAACAATAGATGGCAGTATATAACATGGATTAGATAGATGGCACTACGTGATATTATTAACTTGCGAACAGGTAGCAGGTAAATTTTGCATATTAAATATAGCGTATGTATATTGTGTCTAAATAAAGATTTATTGTTGGAAATAAACATAAACAACTTTTCTTATGGAAACTTGTTAAACTGGAAGACGCCGAACATAGCTAGGTTACCCAGACATTTAAATTTAAATACAGTATGTTAAATTTGTATTCACGTAAATAGTCGTGAGCGCAAAGGTGATCTATAAGCCCCTTAAACAATAGCCACTGCGCGGAGTGTGTAACCAAGATAGGAGTTATTGGACAACGCCCACTAAATTTTCTCAGATATGGCCCCTCTCCGCAAATGCAGCGCAGGCGCGGGTTTTCGGCGTATGAATTATTGCGGCTGCTTCTAATACGGTTTTACACGAATAATGCTTGAAAGGGCATGCTGGTGTATTCTATTGTAAAGAATGTAATTTTTGTGGTACGTCAATTTGGATATTATATTTGGAAATATCTCTGATATGATTATCACTATATCACTGGACACAGGTTTCTTCCAAAGGTATATTCTGCTTTATATCTTCTATAAATGTAGACAAAGTTTATCTGTTTTGGAATAGACATCATAATTCTTTGGAGGTGGTGTCTAATTTAAAAAAAGGTACAGAGTCACTAAATGGCACCTACAAGAGGTCATAAAATATGACGAGTGAGTTGAATATGATGTTTTACGGGGATGTTAATCAACAGAAGAAGAAAAGCGTTATTCTAACTACATAGATAAATTAATTAAATTTATTGTTCTACTCTAGGAATATTAATAAAGGTTGTCGCAGTATTTATTTAGTTAACATCCAACTTTTGAATTTTAAATGGCATAAATTACTGAAACGATTTCGATGAACTAAATCAAGTCGATCGTTTTTGCATGACAAACAGAAAGTAATAAATTTTCTAAAATTTCATATAAAGTAATTTTAAATTAATTCGCTTTTAAATTTTAAATATTATTAAGTTATTTAAAATACTTATAAGGAAAACTGCATTTTTAGTATCTCGTGAATAAATACAATCATAACATTTTTTAAAACCTTACTTTTGCATATTTTCAAACTATTGAGAACAGCAGAACATTAACGATCTCTTCGATAGCCCTGTTATTTATAGAAAGCCCCTTGTTACAAATTTTTACATAAAAATAAGGGGATCTTTTCCTTTTTTCATTTTGGCATAAGACAGCCCTCGCGTTAAGCTTTCTTACTTACGTACCTACTTACATACAAAAGTATTCGCACTTCTATGCCGAATTTACTAACGACGACCGTAGAACATATGTTATATTCAGCCATTATGTGGTGCACTTTTTAAATGTCCTCAATCAAAACTTCATGCAGCTAGCTGTCGCAGTCTACAGCTCCTGTATAACATTTCACGTAAAACTATTATGTTTTTTGGTTATGAATTTTTGGCTAACGTTTTGTAGTGTTTCCAAAGAGAATAGAAATTGGCATTTTGTACTGGCACAAACTTCCTCATACACATGCATCCGTTTTGGTATCCATTTTTAGCCAAAAAGAAATTTAATTATTGTTTTGATAAATACGTACTTAATTTGCCATGCCTCTTTGGAAAATTGAGAATGTACAAAATTATATTTAGGACCAAAACCAAATTTCACGCTTAAACTGAATACTGATTATAGAATGTTTTCCCAAATTTGTAAACAAACTGCCTAGATATTTATTTTTGATATACATACAATGCAATATTATTTTGTTTCTTTTTGGTACCTCATTGTTAATTCGATGTCGTATTGGAACTGATGTCTTGTGACTGGACTGTTGAAATAGAAACTGTTTTTCTAATAGACTTTTTCCCAATAAATAGTCCTTTGAATGCCCACTCCACGTGACGTAAAAACTTTAGCCTTATCTCACCGTGGGTAGCGGCATGATATGTGAAGTACACAAAGATTCGTATGTTAAATCACCATAGTTCTGTGTAAATCGTGTGGTGCCTAGTAAAAGCGTGTCAAATTTTTGCTATGAATTTTAAGGTCAATGACAAATCGGAATTGTAATAGACACAGTGAACCGTAGAATTGTTCAATAATTTGCACGATGTCGATGGCGCTGTCTTTCAAGGCAAAAGAAAATTCGTAAAATTAGATAAGTTATTGTGTTAAGTCCGATTTTAAAAATCGAAATTTAATCAGATATTGACGTTTTCTGACGTTGACATTTACAAGGGAATATCCTTATGTCTGTGTAAGTGTACACG